>JAHWFP010011075.1:0-33443 GCA_023313725.1 Lithobius niger | reverse complement strand
GAGATTCCACAGAAAAATGCTTGGAAGATAAAGACAAAAAAAATAATAAATGGAAAAAGCCTGAGGAAATAAAAACCACACAAAAACACATAAAAACTCCAGGCTTTACATAATGTACATATATATATTTTTTTTTTTGGGGGGGGGGGGAGGGCAGGTGTGAGGACACGGCTCCCCACTTGCGTCATTTGGGAAAAAAAGTTGGGAATTAAGAATATTCTTTTAATGATCCATGACTGACTAATTTGCTTTCTTCTCGTCTTTAAAAAAAAAAGTAATTCCGCAGTAAAAATCGCTTTCCGTAAATCGCCTTCAAACACAAAAAAAAAAAAAATAGAATTATTTTATTGGTATTTTTATAGAATTTTTCCGTGATTCCTTTGTTTCCTAAAAGTATTCTTCCACTACCTTGATGTACAGGGGAAGAACGAAGTTCGATTTTTCCCTCCTTCGTTCGGTTAATAAGGCTTCGACGCCCTGGCGGTCGATTTAGTGTTTTTAGTTTTGCCTACGTTTACCTTGGGGGAAATAAACGGAATTTTACTTTCCCTCTTCTCTTCGTCGGCCCTATTATTATTATTTTTTTTTATTTAATGTTAACAATTTACATTAAAAAAAAATGCTTATTAATTGGCCTAGCTTATTTGTCTGAAGTACTTGAATATTTTAATTTTATAAATCAAGCGGACTCTAGAGTTTTGGTTCGCGCTGCCAAAAGCAAATAAATCCGCCCAGGTGGGCTGTGCTAACAAACATGGCGGCTGCGTGTTCGGCCCTCCGCAGACGCTTCGGCCACGGCCGACGCCCTCCGATGTCTTTGCTTCACCTCGCTATAAGTATGCTACGTCATCAAAGCGCGCTTCAGACATGCAAGCATCAAATCGGTACAATGAACCTCTTTATGCCGAAGTAGGCCATCCCAACAAGGTGCGTGATTGGCGTGGCAAACCAACTCCCGCTCAATTTCCCATGGTCGAGCTAACCAATCGGATGGAGGGGACCTTTTCTAAGCAACGGCAAGGACGCGGTTACGTAACGCAACAGCATGACTTTTCAAAACATAAACATGAAAGTAAATAATAAAACGTCCGTTAACGACCTGGCCCATACAATGATAGGACAACTTTTCGACTCATCCGTTGTTTGAGATTGCCAGATAATTTCAAAACGATTACTATGTATATATATGTGGGATACGAAATAAGAAATATGTTAAAGGATGGAAGAGGGATTTAACAGTGCTATGAAAAAAAACCATGATATTGCAATAATTTTCCTCTTTAGCAATAGGCCTACAATAATTCATTTACAAGGAGCTAATATTTTATAAATTGAGGCTATTCAATAATTCGTGATATCACGCAATTCGGGATACCGCATAATTATTCATGCTATAATTTGTACTAAAATTTCATGATATAATTTTTTTGTTAAGTATAACGCCAAGGTTTTGAATTCCTTGAAATTGTTTCGACCAAGGCAAGTCTCATCCCGCCCTACGCCAAGAAAATCTCCGATTCCTTTTAACTGGCCTGACAAAGAAATTTTACTTTGTAAACACTTCTTTGGAAACGTCATTGTTTTGTGAACACTGCATTTGCCTCTGTACCCCGTCCCCCCCACCCTCTTCATTCTCCCCTTCCTATCTGCTCTCCTCTCCTTTCCTCCCTAGCTCTTCCCCACACCTTCTCTTCCCCCTTCTCCCATCTCTTCCCCAACTGTCCTCCCCTCTCCTGTTATTTTTCTCGTATTTCTGTGTGGGATGATTCCTGTGGGTTGGCGGAAAAAAAGGTTCAAGGAAAAAAAGTCCGCGGAAAAAGGTACGCGGATAAAAGGTTGGGGGGAAAAAAGGTCTGGGGAAAAAGGTCCGGAAAAAATTTCCGAGGAAGAAAGGTCTGGGAAAAGTGCGGGGAAAAAGGTCCGGGTAAAAAACGTCCGAAGAAACAAGTTCGGGGTAAAAGGATCAGAGACTCTTTTTCTGAGAAAAAAAATAATTAAAGTGTACAATAAAAAAAAATTACAAAATTGGTTCTGGAAAAGCTTAAGTCCTGTGATGTTGGAATGAATCGATTAAAATCGGAGATTTGTCGCATCGTTTCTATTTCCGCCCTCGCCTGCTCCCCCTCCCCCTTCCCCCTGACCACTGTTAGATGCAAACTTTTTCCTTCCTCCCCAATTTCCCTAAAGTGAACCATTCCGTGGGTGGGCTTACCTACCCCCCCCCCCCTTCCGTTTTTGGTCATCACATCTACATTTTTGTTATCTCTTACAAAGTTATTAAACATTTATAAGATTATGCGCAAACGTTTGTGAATCTTTGCAGAGATTTTATTCCCCTTTTCCCCCGACTCCCGTCCTTATAATTTTTCCTTTTCCTTTTTCCTTATCATTTTTCTCAGGTCCTTTCTTGTGTGCTATTACGCCAAATTTTCTTTTTGCTTTTTAAATATCAAGAAGGCTGCTAGTGAGAAGAATGTGAGATTGCTAGTGATTAAAATTTTTAAAATGTGAAATTTAGAATGTGAAAAATTTCTGCCTTTGTAGGGCTATTTTTCCTTCGGTTCCTTTTTCCGCGTACCTTTTTTTTCCCGGACCTTTTATCCTCAACCCTTTTAACTCCGGGCCTTTTATCCTCGGATATTCCTTCCTCGGACCTTTTATCCTCAGATCTTCTTTTCTCGGACCTTTTATCCCGGACCTTTTTTTCCGAACCTTTTCTACACGGACGTTCTTTCACCGGACTCTTTTCCCCCGGATCTTTTTTCCTCGGACCTTTTTTCCCAGATTCATACTGTGCACCCCAATCCAATGTTGCACAACAGCATTTAGATACAATTTTCAGAATTGTATATTTGATTATTTAAATTAAAAATCATGCATTTTTATACGTGTCCCTTTAACAAGTAAAGTGAAACTTCAATAGCATAACCCTTTTTTTCCACGGCACACTTGACGCTTTTGTTTGTAATCCTTATCTTTTTTGAGGCTAGTCAATTATTATGATTGATGATTTCGATAAGAAATGTAGTTCAAGGACAGACTCAACGATTTGCATGTCTCTTGTAAAATGATGTGAGCTTCTCTTCTAAACTGTGTTGCTCCATGCATTTAAATCAGTTGTTTACTACGGTATTAAAAGAATCTGGGGGCGGGAGAGGAAGGAGTTGCGGAAAAAGCTAAGGGACAAAACGTTTCTAGGTGAAACTCCTTACCCCGTCTAGTAAAATTCGAGCCAAGTAAGTAACTTAACCGAAGCTTTACCAACAACAACACGGGAAAAAAACCACACACACACATACACAAACATTTTTCCCATGTTTTTTTTTTCCATCGGCCATTTTTCCGCAGATTTTTTTCCCTCATCGCGCGCACGATTAAAACACGAACATTTTAGTGTTTGGTGAGACGTTGGCAAGTTTTTGTTCTTTAAGCATGTTGATTGAAAAAAGTCATTGGCCTTGGAAATGTCCTTGAAAAAATATATTGGTTTTGAAAAAAGTCGTTGAAAATGCTTGAATTTTTTTTTGTAGGAGTGCGAACTATGTTTAAATCATACTTTAAAATACGTAATTCAAGATATTATATAATTTATAATACTCTAAATGATATGCAATAATTCGGCTCCGGGCAGACCTATGCCTCACCTTATCAATCTTACATGGACTTGTTAACATTGACCCGAAGCTTTTCTTCAAAATTCGCGGAAATGAATATAATCGGGGTCATTCACTTAACACTCACAGTAGCTGTAATGAAGAGTGGGCCTGCACAAAATACTTTTTTTTCAAACCGAATGGTACAGCCGTGGAACTCCCACCATCTGGACTGGTGGCGCGTCACCAGTCTTCAATTTAAACGAGGCCTAAAAAACGTAAACCCATCTGTATTTTTAAAATGTATCTTTTGACCAGTAGTTATATTCTTGTATTTGTATTGTTCGTTTTATTCTTTGTGATTACAAATTTCTTTGTTTTTCAGTTATTACTATTTATTATGACTGCACATTTTTTAAAATTTTGTTATTTAATATATTTTTTTTATATACACTTGCATGCAATCATAATTTAGGACTGGTGTAAGTGGAACACAGTTTTACTTTCCTGGTTTCCTCTTGCCACGTATTCGCCGTTCTTAAGAGAAGCATGGCGAATAGGCATGCAGAAATATTTTTCTTAGTTTTCTAATGTAAATAATATAACTCTTGGACAATATACAATCAAGAAGAATATGGTATAGTATATTTGAAGAATATAATGTGTGCCCGAGAAGTATGACTTGACAAAATCACGTTAAATTTTATTGTCGGCGACGAATTGACAGTTGGTAGCTCTCGCGATGTATTTTGGTCGAGCTTATTTTAAAAGTATTTACTCTTGATGCCGTCACAACGTGATCTGGAAGTGAGTTCCAATACGAAGTTAGCCTGTAGGAAATGTAGCTTTTGCTTCTCAGTTTGTTGATGGCTGGCCTTGGAAATTTGTAGCAATAGCCTCGCGTATGGGGCGTTGGATTCAGGTTAAGTAATTGTTTAAGGGGTGATCCTCCATGTTATAATATTGTACAAGGTAATGATATTTTCTCTGGGGAACCTCCACCAAAGTGAGTGCAATTAACCGTTGAAGCCTAACGATGTTCTGCAAACGTCTGCAACCTTCAACATTTTTGTGCGAAATCACGTTGTACCTTTTCAAATGCAGCACGATATTTGTTATACAGGGGAACATAATTCAGAGGGGTACTGCAAGACTGGTCGAAATAAAGATGTATAAAGGCGTTGGTATATCTCCAGGCTGCTAGAAGTTACGACGGTGCTATTTGTATGGAAAGCCACCGAACTAGCTTTAGGACTAAGGATATTTTGTGAGATAATGGCTGTTGAATCTTAACTCATGATGAATTGGTGGTCTCCGGGGAGGGGGGCCCCCCCCCCCGGAAAGAATTTATCGTAGCAACCATAATAATTCGCTCGTTTATTTCTGGTTCAAAAATTCCAAAATATCGCTTTTAAGCAGCTGCACAGGTTTACGCTAATTTGCAAGACCAAAGAATACAGCCAATCAATTTGATGTTAAAAGCTTACGTCTGAGGGTTTAGTTACCCGCTTCTTCTTTATACGAATTTGCACAGATTGTTTAAGAAATTTTTGCCAAACTCATTGAAAAAGATTTGAAATAACAATGGTCCAAGAGTAAGATCCTTGCTGAACACCCGCTTTCCGAGTTATTGGCCGGAAGCAGCAATGGTCTAACAATGCTTTTTTGAAAACTGCGGGCCAATACTACTTAGTTATTGGCCCGCACTTTTGAAATCATTGAAGTTGCAACGAAACCTTAAGAAATATCTTTGTAGCTGTAGTGCTACTTGACTGTGGTTTCGAATTTTTATTTGTATTTCAATATACACTACAAAGATATAGGCACATCTTCGTCACATATCTGTAGGCAAAAATGAAACTATATTGACAGGCAAACGATACGCCTACGATTAATGCAGGTATTTATATGCATAAATAAGTTTTTTCGCAGATCTTTCGGGAAGACACTCCTTCTCCCCCCCCCCCCTACCCCCACCCGTTAGTTACGCCGATGCCAGTCAACATGTATTTTCAAAAATGAAACTACATTGACATCCATACGATACGCCTACGATTAGTGCAGGCATTTGTACACATAAATAATTTTTTTCGCAAATCTTTCTTGGAAGACACTCCCCCCCCCCTCCTCCTTCCGCCCACCCGTTAATCACGTCACTGCCAGTCAATAACATGTACTTTCAAATAATATTGCAGCTAGCATACAGCTAGCTAAATTTCCGTCATTGTCTCATGAGCAGAGGCGTATTTATATTAATATTTATGTATTTAAATTTGTATTTATTTTGGCAGATGCGATTTCCCCCTTCATGATAGGCCTACAATTAGTGTGAGCACATTACGGATAGCCTACTACTAGCATACACTATAGGTGGCGGTGTGTGCGTAACTGTTAAGCAGCGCAATGTAACTTGATTTTGGCTTGATTCCGAAGTACCCCATGACCGTTCATGCAGCGAAAACTCAAATGACGAACAGCCCTTTCAAAAAACTTCTATTAAAACAATTTCGTGTCCACAGCATTGTTATTGGAAATAAGAAATTACCCCACTAAAGTATTGTAACAGTAGAACTCTTGGGACGTCGTGTAAGCAGACATTGTTGATGCATTGTTGCACGATTCCGAACGCCCCGTCACCGTTTATGCAACGAAAACCCAACGACGAATAACCCCTTCAAGCAACTTCTCTTACAAATTTTTAAAAGATGTTTTACAATAGACCTCCCAGAACGGCGCGATAGACATTGTTGCACGGCCAATGACATTGCCAAGGAATATGCTGATCAATTGTTACCATGAGCGGGATATTCAGTCGGTTAAACCCTCAACCTTGGGCCATTCGGAAACAATGGCCCGCGGGTTTTCGGGCATTAACCTTTACATAACACCACTGAGAACCGATATTATTCTGGAATAGTTTCCCAGGATACGTAATTGTTGAGCTGTGTTTACCAACAACACAGAAATCCAAGCTTTGATGGGGCCAGTAATGCGGCATATACAGGCCTGGACTGAATTAGGGCCCTCTCGTAGGTTCGTAGTAACGGGGGCCCCTTTAGTTCACAAAATTAGTGAAATTTTTGTTGTTATTGTCGAATTGTTTGATGGTTGACATTTGGCTAAAGACGGCAATCCGTCCCTCCAGTGAAGGTAATCTGTTCAAAGACGCCAACCAGTCTAACACATGAAGGTAACTTGTCTAAATACGCCATGCACTCATTGCTCATCCGTCGGAGCTTCCATCGTCTGAATGCAGAATATCCCCCACCCCCTCCAGTGATGTTTATTTAATAACGCTAAATAAACTGTATGAAGATTTCCTCACGAGTTTGAAATTCTTTCAGTGCAGTTTTGTTCACACTGGCTAGCTAACAAATGCTGATTTTTGTTCGCTTCGCTCTGCCATAAATAAATAAATACGTCTTTAGTCCAAAGATGCATCATCGCTCGCGCATCCAGTGATTGTTGCCACCCATTTCGAAACAATTCAGCTCAGCTTTGAAAGACCTCATCTACGAAATAAATAGAAGTTTCTATCGTTCCAGGTTGCCAATTTCTAGGCTGCAACGTAGTTTAATGTGGTTTAAAACTATATGCACGTAGCTGAAAAATGGATTCTTTCATTTTACCCATCAGTTTTGATGAAAGGAATTTTGCGGTCAGCCCATCACGCCTTTTAGTTTCTATTGCCTTACATATCGTGGCAATTAACTAACAATTACCCCGCACAGAATGCGCTAATAGAGTGAGCAAAGCAAACAAAAAAATCAGTTTGTTTAGTTTTAAGTAAAACTTGCATCTTAAGTGTACACTAAGTATAACCATACCGAAAGGTTTTTCAATGAAACTTAACTTGACGCCACGTGGACATATATACTTGACCGTATCAAATTTTCAAATGGTTCATTCAACATTAGCTAGTAAGCTATGATCGTTGCATATAAAATCATCAATGTCCCAGATTGGATTTCCTTACTTGTCGCTAAACCATATCCTGGGATTGTAAAACATGAATATCCTGGTATTAGCCAGGTTTCAGAAAAATCGAAGACTTCTGGGAAATATGTGGCATTAATAGTTTTAATATCTGCATAATGTTTCTTATTGATGCACATTGATTTAAACTGCGCTTAGCTGGTTGCTGGTCTTCTGAGGGATGTTTCCCCCTAAAGGGTTTGTGAATGCTCTGCCTGTTCTTTAGCTGGTATGGGAGGGGAAATGGAATGGGTGGTATGTGCCGTGCTTGCTGGTAAAGTACTAAGTTGGGGGTTTATGATGAATATTGTTTGACCCGTAAAGCTTCCTTGACTATCTGTTGAATCTGCACCGTGGTGCAAGCTACCGGAACAAGTGGACAAAATTTTTTGAAGTTAGCTTTATCTAACAGTCCACAATTTTTTCTTTCCAAATAACCACTGGTTCTCCAAGGGTACACTGAGCTTTACCTCCTGCCCAAGATCACTCATGTTTTTTCGGCTCTTTGGTCTCAAGTGACGAATCAGTGACGTGTACAGGAGGGGGCAGGGGAACATTGTCCCTGCCTCTTCGCAAAACTTCTTTGGAAAAAAGGGCCCCTTTTATGCTGGCATTTGGTGGTGCGGTAGAGCCCGAGAAAGGGTCTAAATGCCTCAAAAGGATAAAAAGAGCAAAAAAAAAAAAATAGGTCCCCAGAAAACTTACTGAGCCCTTTTACTAAACGTTGCCCCTGCCCTCTTGGGGATCTGTGTACGCTACTGCGATAAATAACAAGTAGGTTTAACGTAGCTTTAAAAACTTTGTATTTACAAACCATCATTGCTTAGGTTTCTGGGCTTTAAAGTGTACTTTTATGGGTCTAGTCTTTTTTCGTTAGACACCTAGTCTAGCAAAAGTTATGATTTTCGGTGGGGGAAGGTATTTGTAAATATTCAAAAGAGTTTGTTTAAGTATAGTAAGCTAATTGATCGACAATCGTCGTCTTAGAGGTTGAATATTACCACACTATTTTCCTGTTGTAACTTGTTGCGTAGTTGGGCACGCATTTCGTCTAAATCTTCAATCTGAATAGAATGGATAGGTA
The DNA here is from genome assembly GCA_023313725.1 of Lithobius niger. NCBI lineage: Eukaryota > Metazoa > Arthropoda > Chilopoda > Lithobiomorpha > Lithobiidae > Lithobius > Lithobius niger. The sequence continues at coordinate 24,791 of JAHWFP010011075.1, read as the reverse complement.
GGCGTACAGATATACAGATCATATCAAAAACCAAAACTGGTAAAAGGGGCTGCCAAATTCCGAATGGTTCGGCCCTTCAAACGAGTGATATCTACACACCAAAACATTCACCAAGTTAATCGCGCCGCTTAATAATTCGAAGGTTAAATGAAAACTAGAACATTACTACTTTCGGTAGCAATGTTCAAGTTTTCATTTAACATCCAAAGTATTATTCGGTGCGATTAAGTTGGCGAATGTTTTGGTGTGTTGATATCACTTGTTTGAAGGGCCGAACCTTTCGGAACTTGGCGGCCCCCATTTACCAGTTTTGGTTTTTGATATGATATCACTACTTTTTTTTAAATTGTGTATTGACTCAACTCCACTACCGTGCAGATGAGTAATAAAGTGCCCCGTCAACAAGAAATTGGTTTTCAACAATTTGCTACTACCTTTTGCCTATAGGCCGAACCATTCTCAACTTAGTCACCTCTTTATTGGCTTTTGGTTTGGTTTTAATTTTGTTGTAATTTGTTGTATTTAGTTAGTTTTGGTGTGTTGATATCACTCCTTTGAAGGGCCCAACCACTCTGAACTTAATGGCCTCTTCACCAGTTTTTGGCTTTGTTTATTTTGCTTTGTTATTACACTTGGTGAATTGGACGTGAATACAATTTCTTTGCAACGTTGTTTAGATTTATCGTGATACACTAGTGTGTTGTCTAAGCACACACGTCAGTATACACGTTCTCATTGTCGGAACTTTGGCCGTCCAATGAGAGACGATGCCGACAATACTAACAATGGTTATAACAATATTTTCGTACTTACGCGCCCTCCCACGCCATTCCTATTACGCCCCCAGGCTCCAAATCATAAAAGGTACGCAGTTCGTATTGTAGTGCACCCATTCGTCCAATTTCATAGCTGGAAGCCTTCCCGTTATCTGGGAATCGATGAATAATCACCCTATGGGATTTAACATGGGGATGAGCGGACTAGCTAGCTAGTTAGTAACACATTTTCAACGTTATTGAGGGGCAGATTTTGCGTTGAAAGCAGCATAGCTGGTATTCAAACACGAGTTAATTTTTGTCAGGTGGGTCATTGCTCTCGATTTCAACACAGTTTAAGCTTTTGTACCGCATTATTATTTTTCCCCAAGTACCTGAAATGTGTCCAACTATGCTTCAAAATATAAGACACTGACGCAATGGCGTCGCGCTACAATGGTTTACAACCTCGACAATTGAATTAATGTGATGTTCGTTGCCTAACTTGGCGCGACACACTAGCGTGTGTCTAGATATACAACACCAACAACATTAGCATTAAAAATTTATTAATTTTGTTTACATAATCGTGTTAAGAATATGCTACTGCAAATTTGTTAAACTAAAAAATTATCAAACAGGCATGACCTTTCAGATTCAAATATTTTAACCTTCACAACATGTAAAAGCCACAGATTTACATGCAAATTTGAATTACACAACTACAGTACAGTTCCTGCTGAAGGAGGTCCAGTTTTGTTTCGTTGGGTTTTCAGTGCCTCTGCATACCATTCCACTTCACAGACGATGCGGTCTCCTTGTCTTTTTATGCGGTCATTTTTTGGTTCACCTTCCGGTGTCAGGGCTGTTGTTATCTGAGGTATGTTGACCATGTAACCTGGTGTAACCATACCCAAAATACCTAAATGGGAACGAAGTTGAATGGCCGCAGCCATACCACCAAAGACACCTGGAAGAGTAAAGACAAATTAATGAAGAAACCCTATAAAGGCACTTTTCGTAGTATTACGAGTGTCAGAAAATCGGTCAAAGAGGTGAGGTAAGACTTGAAATATAAATGGTGAAGACAATACAAAATGATCCATAAAAATGCAGCAGTAGAAATATGTTAAATCATTAAGTCGAAGAGGGACTTTGCGGCTCGTCCCTCCAAGTATTTCAGGCCTAACCACAGGTTCGTGCGCAACTTGTGAGTGGCGCTAACACATTCCTAGTTGCACTTTTTATGGACCACCATGTATTTACACCTAGTTAGTGCACATCCAAAAATATCTATGGATGATACTACACTGAGATCTGATATTACAGGCAATGTCAAGCAAGGCCTAAACCTCTGCAGTGATGGTTCAGCAAAAGGTTCTACCTAATTGTCTACTTAATATTTTGGGTCTGTGGGTCAAACTGGGTCATAGGTCAAAATCGGGTCAACGTCTTTGACCTAATGACCCACTACAAAAATGTGAACCAATGATGCACTGACCCCATCCCGTCTGCTGATTCTCTGCACTTTTACTATATGCTGTTTTTGAAAGTGGTTTTATCGTGGTAGAAGAGTTCAGTCTAGTTACCTCTGGTCGGTTTGACTGGAAATGAAACAGTAAATTCCTCCCACCAGTGTAGCGTAAGAGGCTTGCAGAACAACAATAGTACAACAATGCTTTAATAGTATGCTTTCATAGGACATTTCAAGCGTCGTATTGTTAAAATTTCCGTTGTTCGTCGAAGGGGACATTCGAAATGAAGCAACAGTTAGTTACCCCGAGCAACGATGCTTTAACAATACGCTTTGAACAGTCACCCCACGTGGGATATTATTACTAAAGTTTGGTTGTAGTCTGAGGGGGCAAAATCCTATTTCCCTTGTTCGCTGAAGGACCACTTCGGAATCAACCAATAATGTCGGCGTTAGAGCTGTTGCAGTTGTTAAAGAAAGTAATGTTGGAGGTTTAGAATGTAACACTGCGGAAAATAGCAATCCAAAAGCAGTGACGGATTGGGCCTTCCCAGAACCCGGGAAGGCCCCCACTACAGGAGGCCCTTGTTAAAAAAAAATTAACTTTATTGAACAGTTTCACATGAATTCGTATGAAAATTGTATTATAGTTTTCAGGAAAGCGTTTGAAATTCACGCAGATTTCTTTAAAACTACGATAGCTTTCTTGATCCTCCCACACTGCAGGAAACCCTTGTTTCAAAAATTATTTTTTTTTTAAATTCGAAATGAATTCCTGTAAAAATTGCACCGCTCACTTGCAGGAAAACGTTTCAGATTCACGTCCTTTTCATGGAAAAACGGATGCCGATCCCCCCCCCCCCCCACCTAATCGGAGTCACGTGTTTTAAATAGTGTCTTCAAGTTACAGAAAAACGTTTCAAGTTTACGCAGATTTCTTCCACCGAGACTTTTCTACCCTTCCCTCCTGCAATATCCCGGTTTACCCGGTGCGAGTGTTCATGTGGATCCTGCAGTATATTCCCGGAGAGGCCCGACCACTCCCAATCCGAGCTTGATCCAAAGTACCATATTGCTTTACAAAGATGGTCATACTTGTAAGAATTCTGAAAGTGTGCAAAATAAGTATGCCACCATTGTTGAGTATTGCCGCAACTGTGCGAATACGGGATTTATACAGCATCGTTTTAACAATGGTCGGGACGAAAGTAGGGTATAATAAGTAAAATTTGCTCTGTCCACAGATATGGAGAATTCGCAGCAAACATTACCGGTTTGGTGGATGTTACTTTGCTCTGTAGTCCCATTGAACATTTAGCTTTTCATATTTGCACACAGTAGCCAAATATGTTAGAAAAAACCGTACATGATTAATACCCAATTCATCACCCGATTCAGCCACATAACCTGCAATACGTTAAAGTCAAATACCGAACTTACCAACTGAATACGTGATAATTCCACAAGGCTTGTGTTGGTAGTCTGCAGGTGCAAAATGGTTGAGAGTATTGCTCAGCCCCGGAGGGATGCTGTGGTTGTATTCTGCTGATACCACAAAAAAGCCATCGGCCGATAAGATTTCTTTCCGAGCATCTGTTAAGGATTGAGGGATCTGAGATTCATCAGTGTAGAAGTGATGCGGCTTTCGGACTATCGGAAACTGGCATTCCAAAGGATCTAGGGAAACAGGTTTTAAAATTATTCACGTCATGGAAGATTAGCTTAAAGATTGCAAATAAAGAAAAAACAAAAACGCCAACTTTGTACACTACCAGGATAGGAGTGGCCACCATAACTAATGTACCTCCAAGATCCTTGGTGTACAATGCCACATCTGAAGACCTGGGTTTAACAAGATTTTCTAGCAGTATAAGAATTAAAATATAATAATAATTTAAGAACGCCGAGGCAGTCCCAGTGGCATAAATAAAGAAGGGGGCAGGGGAAGGGTCTCAAGTGCCCACACCCCAACAAAGAGCCAAAGGGGTATAAAACATCAAAATACCAGGGGCACCTGGCCGCCTTTGGTTTCTATAAGAGATTAAAGTTATGGAGCCTGCCAGCGTCCCAACCTAGTGCGCAACTGTTCTGCGCGCCCCGCCGTATATAAAGGCATCATAAGCGACCAACGTTACATCTTTTATTCCTAGGTGCCCAGGTGGTGACATAGAGGGGAGGTAGGGTAGGCAAAAGTAATGTATGTATATTTTCGGTGAGGTAATATAAACCAAAATCGACCAGATGCCGTTGGTATTTCAATGCTTATATACGTTGACGAAATATACATTACCTGGAATTCTAGCACTTCAGTAGACCTCGCCAAAGTGGCATAGGGCACCATCTGGAGAATTCCCTAGGGTTGCGAGCTGGCTCCCTCAAAAATAAAAACTTTGCAAAGCAAACGAAGGCCAAAGGATCCACTTGATCAGGAGGGTTTGCATTTGCTTAAGGGGTTTCAAAGAATCGTCTGTTAGCCACAAATGACCCGAGGTGGTAAAGTCAGTTGGCCTGAGAGGACATGTCCCAAATATAAAGGAACGTGAGGCTGAGATGGCTAGGTTCGTGGATAGTGATCTGAATGTTGTGGTCGGTATAGTCGATGTCCAAGGCGTTCGTGAAGGGCAGAAAGATCTGTGAGCGACCCTTTTGAAGGGATTTAGTATTCTTGAGATAGAAGTGAAGGGTTCGTACTGGGCACAGTTGGTGTGCCGGTGCGTCTCCAAGAATGTTGGATAGTGCAGAATGATGAAGGGGAGAGACCGTTCGTAAGGCTTCTGAGTCTTGGCCCGAAATGAAGCACGAGGTGCCAAGGTTACTCCTTTGAAGTATGCAAGGAAGATACAGTCGGTGGCAGTGGCAGACAAGGCCTGTACTTTGCTAAAACAAAGGCAGATGGCAAGTGTTATCAAAGAAATAGGTTTCCGGGTTAGATGACTAAGGTAGCATGAAAAAGTGGTTCATAATGCACTGTCATAAGTGAAGTGAGAACGATCGAGAGATCCCACTCTGGGAATAGCTTCGCGTAACCGGTCACTCGATATCGAAGTACATGACGAGAGAGCAGAGATGCGAAAGTTTCAAAGGTGGGAACTGCTGTAATGCTTGCATTGGCTACGTAATTAATGGTAACATGAAGGAAATAACTGACAAAGACAGAAATGTTGGTTAATGTCTAAGACGTTTATTTCTCCACTCGCTACCTATAGCGGAGAAAAACGTACCAGACTCGATTAATAACTCTTGTTTGCGGTCAAAGGTCCTTTGACCACGGCAACTCCAAGATTGAGCCGTCAGTATTTACGTCAGTTTTTAGTACGATTCTATAGCTTAAGGTCCCAACAACCGTACACTTGGCAGTGTATGGTGATCTGGTCGAGATCTGCCTTACCCCGTTGCTTTCATACTAGCATGCGGCAAGCGCAGAACGACAAAGCGCTGGACGTTTGCCGAAACGTGTCAAAGCTCTAGATGTTTTGCCGTGAAGGTAAGCGCTCCATCTTAAGGGGCGCGTGCTAGTGATCGCTTGTCTTAGAATGAGGAATCATGCTAAGCCAAGCATCACACTGCCTGCGGCCTTAAATACGGAGTTAAGAGCAGAACGATAAACAAAAATTCTTGAACATTTAAGACTTTCCTTGAAGAGGTCGTTGAGGAATGTTAAGAAATCTGAAGAGGAGGACTGACTGGATTGACCTTCCGTGGGAGACACCAACAAAACCAGCAGCACCAGTGACTATCAAAAGTTTTATTGTGAGACGAACGGACAACTTTGGAGGTATGTTCTTCAGAAATGCCTACTAACGTGAAGAGTCGGATGATAGTAGCCATCCATGTAGTTTCAGGGATTGTAGTCGAGGGTATCTGGTTCCACGAAGTTGGGAGAGCAGGTCCGGGATGTCTGGGAGACAGTATGGTAGGTGGACTAGGAGGTCCAGAAGTTGAGAAAATCACGTGGCAGCTAGCCAATTCGGTGCCACCAGAAGAAACAAGTCCATTACAGTCCATTCACCGGTCGACAAGGATCAGTGAGAGAGAGTCAGCGATTACATTCCGGCTGCGTGAGATGTGCAGAGAAAGGATGGTCGTTCCTAGAGCTATGCAAAGAAGGCAAAAGATTTCCGACGTGAGATTGTGAAGGATGCGAGACCACCATTTGCGCTGGTAAGCTATAGCCGTTGTGTTGTCTGCGGGGGACTTGAATTACCTTTCCTTCAACGAAGCGGTGAAAATGACAAAGGACATAGAGCGCAGCTTTCAGTTCGAGCACATTGATTTGGTCCCATTCGTGGGACTGCCAGCAGCTAAGACTTGGTGATATGGGCCCCCCCCCCGACCAAACCTGAAGGGAGGCTTCCGTTAGGTGTAGGTCCGGGGAAGGTTCGTGCAGAGGCCCTGCTTGAGACAGTGTGAAGACATCTGCCCACCAAAAACAGAGTGGTGAAGCGAAACATTTTGGAAATTTTCCAGGACTCAGGAAGGCCTCCTAGATAGGGGTGTGGGCGTGTGTCCCATTCGAGGCAAAAGTGGTGGAGGCCTGTAATCCACTTGCCGTAGGGAACAAGATTTGCCACCCAAGCAATACAATGCCACTCGAGTGTCCCAATGAGGGAGTTGAGGTTGGCGAGAATAGACTGTGAGGCAAAGGAAGCTCATGATCATTGTCAGGAGGTTCGGCCATTCTTTCCGGAGACATCACATCGGTCTCTGAGGATAGGTTGAAGAAAACGCTGAGGAAAACGAATGCCTGAGAAAGAACCAGGCGAGATATCTTGAGGAGGATCCGGAAGCCTAACTGCTAAAGGAGAAATATAGTGAAGTCTCGGTTGTGAAGAAGCGCAATGGCGTCCTGATGAGGAAGGAGCCATTTGAGGTGGGCGCTTGCTTGAATCTGGTGCTGGTGAAGGGCCGCCAAAACAGGTTTGAGGATGGCTGTGAATGTGTGCAGCGGCAGTGAGATCGAACGCATGGCAAAGAAATTCGAAAACTGTATCGTTGTAGATAAAGCGGAAGAGGAGCTGTTCATACGCATTAAGTGGGATGTGACGATAAGTGTCCTCGAGATCGATAGAAATTGATGGAAATTGTCCAGTCGCCTTTGCAGAGCGAATGACTAATGGATTCTTAAGAGTTTACATTTTGAAGTGTGAATTTAGAATATGCTGCTTTCGGGGTCGAAGATTGAATACGAGTCTGTAGCCTCCAGTTTCTTTGGGCAAAGGAAGATGGAACTGTAAAATCCTGGACGAAGGGGATTCTGAATTTTTAGATAATTTGGTCGCAGACAAACAGGCTAAAAGACTATGGTGGAAGAGAAACTAACAGAGGGAGACTGGAGAATTCTGGAACAAAACCCTCGCTGATAATGGAAAGGATGTGGCCACTTTTTGTTAAGCTTTACTGCTTAATTTTTTTTATGTATACAGATTATTTATAACAATCATTGGAATGTTGGTTACTATATGTATACTAGAAATGTAGGTGTATAGTAAGTGGAAAAGAGCCAGTTTTCAAAACTTGCCTTCAGCCACCAGTGTAATGGAAGAGTCTGGACTGCTCGTACAAAATTAATTATTTCGCCATTGTTTTCACATTACTCATATGTACGAAAAACTAATGATTTAGACGTTTACAGAATAACTAAAACATGCAACATGTAAGCGCTGATAAATGCACAATTCATTCAGCCTTATTTCAAGGAATACATACACCAAATTTCATTCGAATGGGTTCATGCTTTTGGTCGTAACTGCGGAAGTGATCAACAGACAGGCAGGGAGACAGAGTAGGACTGACGTGGTCAAAGGTCATGAAGGAAATTTTACCCAAGGGTCCAGAGCCCCATGTTGTGAAATATATCAATTGGGACTGGCGAAACAAAAAAAAATAAAACAAGAATTTAAATAATTACAATAACTGCTTATGCTAAAAAATCATGAACTCACGTCTTATAGTGGGTCACAGTGGTTGGGACAGGTAAAGCGGCAGTTGAAGAACGGAGGACACAATCGCTACTCGTAGAAGTCATCATAACCAATGCTCACATGACGCTCTTATTATTAAATGAAATAAAAGAGCGACATAGGTTCTAGTAATACCATAGATTAGAAAGTTAATTAGATATACCGTCTTACTACTTCCCGTTCTACGCGGAGCTCTGGCGGTAGTTGCGGCTACTAATACATCTGCTAATGCTTTTGCCTTCTAAGCAGCAGAAGGCAAAGCATTAGCAGAGATGTTAGTAGCCGGAACTACCGCCAGAGCTCCGCGTAGGACGGGAAGAAGTAAGACGGTATATCTAGTTAACTTTCTAATCTATGGTAATACGAATCTAAATAGGTCTAAACATTCAGGCATGCAATGCAACCACGGTCGTTTTTTTTAAGGGGGGGGGGGGAGGGGATAACAACCACCATCCCACCCAATAAAACATCTCATTCTGAAATGCGCCTCGGTCGGAAATACTTAGATTTATAAAACAAAATGTAAAAGAATAAAAAAATCGCGTGGATGTAAGGAAAGCTGCAGGGAAGCGATCAGAAGCGCGGTCAGGGGCAGCGTTTCAGTTACTCGCATGCTAAGCATGCTCCATCACTTAATATTTTAAAACGAGACTATGGAAACAGAGAAACCATTTTTAACGAAATATGTCAGATGTACATAATTTTTTTTTTTTTTTTGTCAATTATGAGGTTTGGTATCAGTGGTCTTGCTGGCCCTTCCTCGTCCTGTTGCGAATTTTTTCTTCGTAACGAAATTTAAATTAAAAATTATAGATTAAGCAGAATACGAAATCTAATAATAAACAAGATGCACTAACACTGCATTAGTAACTCGACGTGTCGTATGGTAGAATAAAAAATATCTGTAATTGACGTATGAAGTTGGAACGGCAGACATACCAACAGGACACTATTAAAAAATCTGAATGCATAGTGTACTGAAGAATATCTATTATATTGCACATTATATTAAAAAAAATTGTCTCGTAACTTTTGCTACTACGATACGGCAAATGAGCCAGAATCTTGTGTGCGACGATGCAATCACTGACCAGATAAGTTTTCATCGGACGCTGATACTGGGTTTCTTACAAAAAACAAACTGAAAGCTTCGTTGTTTTACAGTTTCCCATTCCCTTTGTCCTTGTTCATCCGACTTTTACATTTTTGAAATCTTCGAACGTCATATTTTCAGTAAATTCAGCAGGTAATTTGGGGTGGGGGGGAAGTAGGAGAACTCGTATTGCGCTGAGGGTACAGTCCCGGACAATGATATATGGACAGTGAAAATGTCGGCTTCACTGCTGGGCAGTCTTATCCATTAGGTTTGACAGGAAGTCGTGCATTCAATAACTCCATTCAACCAACGAATATATCTCCGTGTATGTTTGCCCACTGAACTGCGTAAAAAATGAACCTAGCTTTGGGTCAGTCTTCGTCTTTAAGTTGTTTATGGAAACACCTGAGTTTATTTTATTTTATCTTTATTTTTTTCTATTTAAAAATGTTTGTAAAATACTGAAAAAGTCTTCCTATGAAAACTTTCTGTTTATTCAATAAATCATTGCACAGGTGGAAGAAACTTTTCTTGAAAACTTGTCATGGACAGGTTTCGCCTGTGAATTTTTGCTTGAGAAAGTGTTGGTTGACTATTTGCTTGCTGGAGGTCGGGGGGCGGAGGGAATTGGGGAAAACTGAAATATTTTTTCCCTTGATCATGTTTAATGTTGGAAAATTGTTGGGTGACAACTTGGGTACCGAAGAACTTGGGAGTGATTTATTCATCACCATTAAGGTTTAAAGTGAAGTCTTGCGGGGGGGGGGGGGGCCAGGCGAATCGGGAGGGGGAGTTGTCTACTGGAGGTAGGCAGAAATAAAGTTTAAAGTAATATCTTGCTAGAAAAGATGTGAAGGAGGTGACAGCTTAAAGTTAAAGTAAAATCTTGCTTACAGTAATGTTTAAATTAAATATTGCTGGGGAAAATAATCCTTCACTAATAATTCCTGGAACCTGCACTTTTGCTAGACTTTTTGTCACAGCGGTTAGCTGCGATTTCAAACGTCTCTTTATTCTCTTAATGTCGTTACATCTTCGTGCTACAGTTACTTTTCGTAAACGAAACAAGTAATCTAGGAATGGATAGGGGCGGATTTAGCATTATGCAGATGCTCATATTTTTTACGAGATTTAAATTTTTATTATATACCGTAGCCGCCTATTGACATCCCTGGGAAAGCTACGACTCACCTTGACATCCCTGGGAAAGCTACGACTCACCCTCTTTAAAAATGCTTTACAGTTAAAAATAGTGGAATAACCTAGTCACAGCCCCCTTCCCACACTGTCGGCTGCTGTAAAATATCACGATTTCTTTCCTGAAAGCATTTCAGATCGTAATTTTTCTTCTAGAATTGACTAACAGCTACACACATTCAGTCAATGGTTATAACGGTCGGGGACGCTAGTTTTTTTTTAACGTTAGGGCACAAGACACATTTTCACATAAAAGTTTGGTAGAGTATCTCCCCCTCCCCTTTACAGAATTCTGGATCCCCCATAGGAATGGGCAGACCAGAGCAAATGGTAGGCGATGCGCGAGTTGGCATTGGAAAAGCCCAGTCTATTGCATTTCACCACCTTTTTCCTTATGTGGGTACGAAATATATCGACATTGACAAGTTCACGTATTTGATGAGCATCCAGGTATGATTGAGCCTTCTTTCGGTCTTACTACCCCTTAAATCACGACCGTGAAATAAAGACTTTGGAAACATCGGCTTCACTGCTGTGCAGCTTAATAGATTAGTTTCTACACGTGACGTCACATGCAGAAGAAAGCCAACTGATTCAATTGAATGGAGTGGTACGACTAATCGATCATTTGCTTGTTGCTGCCCCTGAAGAAGTGTCCATATTTCACTGTCCGTGACTGTACGTTAGGTTGACTACTTCAAATTTATTTACACTTTTTAGGTGTAATAAAGGGATAACCTCCCAGCGCCATTTTTCTCGATCCTCCACATCAAGTACGGCCCCAAAGGTCTATTTCCTTACCGTTAGTCAATCCCTTCGTAAAAATCCGTTTTAAAATGTGGCCTCTAGGAGATTTTCTGTTGAATATAAGGGTACTTTATTTACGTTCGTCCCGAATATATATGAGGCTTTGCGCACTTACAATAACCATGGTGTTTCATCTGTGTGTGCATGTACTAATTTGCTAATAATTACCATGAGATCAAAAATCTAAATATTTCATCTAAATATTTCTATAGGAATATTACCTTCCCTCCCTCTGGCCAGTCCGCCACTGTGAAAACAGGTTATCATTCGCTTTGCTCACTCGTTCAATAGGAAACAACACCACAAATACGCGTAATAAAATACTGTAATATATCGCACCCGAAAAGCAGCGAGGATGGCGCAGTAATTAACAGCAAAAGTCTTATACGAGCATCGCATTCATTGTACCGTCCAGATTCAAGCATAGAAATTCGGTGTACCATCCAGATCACCGCAAAGGTAAGTGATGACTCACTTTTTGTTGTTCTGCGCCATAAGAAAGGAGCCATCTCGACGTACACGATAGCCTCTAACCGACCGCAATGTTGAAGAGCTGACTTGCCGAAACGCGCAGTTACACGCAGCAATTTTTCGTATGATCGGCGTTGAGCGCACACCTTTACGCTGAGGAAGCGCTGACGTCAGCCACTGATCGTGTACTATTTGACGACGGTTTTTCGCTCAGAGACCTTTTTAGAGGTTAGCGAACTAAAACTGCCTAACTAAATTAACTAGAGCATAATACCTTGTGTACTGGCGCACTGCAAGTCACCCACCCGCATACTTGAATTTCGTCCTATCAGAATTGAACAAATGTGTCTGGTTTTTGAGGAGATGTCGCTGACGTAAATCGGCTACCCCCGTTTTTTGGCCACAACCGCATTAATTCGACGTGTGACACGTCGAATTAAAAAAGCATCTTAAACTTTACTTCCAAACCGATTGAATGAGATAAACCAGTATTCCTGGAAACGGGACTACAGTGAAAATTGGTCCTCCAAGCTTGGTAACTGGACAATTCGAATATGCCAACTGTAGGCCTTTTGGGAGGGTGTGGGGGGGGGGGGAGCATTCTTGCTAACCCCCTGAAATGAGTTAGCAAATAATACTGTTCGTGCGTACTGCTACGAGATTTTTTTGCAAACATTTGTTGTCTTGCCGTTCACCTGCTTCTTCGCCTGCCATAATTCTAATGTCTAAATTTTTACTGTTTATACTTAAAGAGGTTGTTTAATGCGCTTGGACGCTACGACTAATTTAAATAAATAGACTACAAACACATACGTGACTAATATTTTCACGTCTAAATTTAAATTGCGCACGAACTGGACGTGAATAGTAGATCTAAACTTTTAACCGCCAAATTTTCGACCTCCCCTTTCCCCCGTCTTAGTGTTAATAATTTCGTCTCTTGAACAAAGATACCACGTGTAAACGGTTTTTAAATATTGTTGGAAATTACATACAGGGTGAGCAAAACTATGGTCACATACAAATGATTTCCGATATAAAGGTCCTGCGTCAATTCTGAGACGTATTTGTAATGTAAGTCATATTTGTCAAATCCAATGAAGACATTTGAAATGGCCTTGAAAGCAGCATTTAAGGTCATATGCATTCTATCTTCCAAACGGCACGAGATACATACAGCAGAAAAGTGAATGGCAAACTTGTACCCGAGCATCAAACATTACGAACAACGAAAACAGTTAGAAAATCGGAGCATAATTACAATAGTAAAGAGATAAACCTCCCAGCGCCATTTTTATCGATCCTCCACATCACGTACGGCCCCAAAGGTCTATTTCCTTACCGTTAGTCTTTCCCTTGTTAAAAAATCCTTTTTAAAATGTGGCGTCTAGGAGATTTTCTGTTGAATATAATGGAACTTTATTTATGAACGACCCATAACTATATGATGCTTTGCGCGCTTAAAAAAAACATGGCGTTTCATCTCTGTGTGTGCATGTATTAATTTGCTAATAATTATCACGAGATCAAAAATCTAAAAGCGTAATGCGGTAAAAATTAAAATTAATTATTCCAATAGATCGCCGAAGCAAAATTATAAGACACTAGCCTAGAAAATTATAAATTGTGATGCTAAATTACGAGAATCATTCCGGTTTGTGACGACACGATTAATGCGTTCATGCTGGTTCGTCTATTACGGAAAATGCCAAATGAGACAGTGGCTACGTTCTTTCGCTGCGAAGAACAAAGCTGCTATCTCAGATGACATTGGTGTTCGTATATACGCGGAAGGCGACCAGTGCGTACTGTTATAAGGCAGGCCGGGTGTCCCTTTAAGAGGAAAACAAAATAGCAACAAAGTCTTCCCTGAATGCTTTAACTGCCATGCAGTAAAGCTTATAGGCAGCATCTACAAGCGAGGGCATTATGTTCCCAGTCTTCCCTCAATCAATCAACACAAGCGAATGAGTGCTATTAAATTTCAGGTTGCAATAAAAGAACATAACAATATGATACAGATGAAACCTAAAGTAGTAAGTCATGTTTCACGATACAGAAAGTCATGTTCGGGGGGAGGGGGGGGGGGGGAATCTCTTGTCAGTAAACTCGTAAATTTGGATTGCACTTTTATTTTCTAGTGTGAACGAATACTTAATTGCTATAAGCAACGGGTCAAGCAAGGCCCATGTCAGACGGCAAAATTTTTCCTTCCGAAAATCGGGTAGGGAGAGTAAATACAGACAGGGGGCAGAATACACGAGTTGGGGAAAGGGCCACGGGGTGACCACTAAATACTTAGCTAACAAAACGATCATAATAGACATCTCACAAAACTGGAGCGGTTATATTAACCTCGGACTTATACAGTAGCCCTTTTTAGCCTATCGGTCAGAATGATTTAAAAGCATCGTCGTAGTTAAATCCGAACTATCACCTTTACTTTATTTCAAAAGCATTGCATTGCCGTACAGGCTGTGCAACCTTGAACTAACTGCTTTCTTCGAGATGGACGAGTCACGTACGGCTGCCTGAAGCTCGAGTGTGTTCCGACCGTCTGCAGCTGCGATCGCAGCGCCACCTCGAAATCCGTCGGTGGCGTGTCACCTTTAAAGGGATAGACCTCCCAGCGCCATTTTTCTCGATCCACCACATCAAATACGATCCCAAAGGTCTATTTACTTACCGTTAGTCTTTCCCTTGCTAAAAAACCGTTTTAAAATGTGGCGTCTAGGAGATTTTCTGTTGAATATTGTTAACTATATTTAAGAACGACTCGTCACTAAATGATGCATTGCGCGCGTACAATAATCATGACGTTTCATTTCTGTGTGTACATCTACTAATTTTCTAATAATTACCATGAGATCTAAAATCTAATAGACTAATGCGGTAAAAATTAAAATTAATTATTCCAATAGATCGCCGAAGCAAAATTATAAGACACTAGCCTAGAAAATTATAAATTCTGATTTTAAAATAGGAGAATCATTTCGGTTTGTGACGACACAATCGTTGACTTGATTCTGTGTCGTGTACTATTCACAAAGCCAACCGAGACAGCAGCTATGCGAGGAACGCAGCTACCACCCCAGCCGACCTTGATGCTGTATTGCTCGGATGACGATCTACGCGTAGCTGTAACTTGGCACGCGGAATGTTATAAGGCAGGCCGGTTGTCCCTTTAACCACCTCACTCGTGTCACGCAAGTGACGAGAGTTAAACGGGAAAACCGGGGAAAATCTTCGGAAATAGTTTCGATCTCCCATGACGCAAGGTCACGCTGGCAGTCTCGTAACAGCTTCGGGAGTACCGGCTGTGTAATGCAGTTGTGGCAGGTAACACCACGGACTTGTATGGTGACATGTTCATCTCAAAGAGAGTAGTTAGTCCAAAGTGCAACCAAGAATTTATAGGTGCAACTAAGATCAACATAAATCATGCATACGTAAAGATTTAAAAGTTGCCCTCTTTCTATTTTTAAACAAAATTTAATCCAAGTTTTTGACGTTTAAAGGGTTAAGCAACAACATTTTTTTACATTAAGTCGGGCTAGCGTGAAAATAACATAACATTGTTACCGTATTGCAATTGATTAATTTGCAAAGAAAATTTTATTTAAAAAAAACAATAATATTTATAGTATTGTAGTGGCCCTGGACCTTCGGGGATGCTTGACACTTGCTGCCCCGGATCAGCTGGGGGTAGCTTACAGGCTAGGGGAAGGGGGGGGGGGAGGGGGGAATGCCCCACCCCCCCCCCCCCCCCTCCCCCACCCCAGCCCCTAGTTGGATTTGTCGGTCCCACCCATAGTACTTTTCTGGCAAAAAAGTAGTTTAAAAAAATGGTTCGCCTTCCGCCAACCGAATAACCTTCAATATGGCTCTGTTGGCCGGGTGGGGGGGGGGGGGGGAGGTGAGGGAGGATGCAACATCAGCACGTGTTTTTAGATAAGGCACTGTATGTTATTTTTCACTAACCACAGTATGCTAATAAACTCACCGAATAAGAAAACTTCATGATTTTTCGCTTTCAATAAATTGACAATGTATTTGGCAGCCGAGAAACCCAGGCGCTCATCTCTGCAGGAACCGAAAAAAACGCAGAACTTCATGATGAACAAGAAACAACTACAAACAACCTCTTCCTTCCTTCTACAGCTACTCAATAACCATGAGTGACGACGAAACGAGTGGAAGCAGACGCTTTTCGAGACGAAGGGCGATTGGCTTAGAAAACGCAGCTAACCAATCAGATGGAGGACAATCGGCGGTGAGTGATTACTCTCTAACAGGGATAAGGTAGTCAAGGAACACAGGGTCATGGTAATCCTCTTATGACCTTGACGCAGATGCTCACGGCTATTTTCCGATTGTAGGAAGCGAACAACAAACGTCGAATAAAATAAAATCCGCTTTTCCCACAAATTTTTCACCCCCACCTCCCCCATGTCACGACTGTCAACATTCTCTGCCTTCCCCCCCCCCCCCCCCCCCCCCCCCCCAAAAAAAACTCAAATTCGTTACCAACAGTGGGAATAATAATTCTGGATAATGGTTAATTTTCCACTTTAACGGTCCACTTTTTTAGTTTGGTTGCTGTAAAAAAAACCGAAGTTTATTTTAATAATGTTTTACGCCAAATGTTGTGACGTCACAAATTGTGGGACCCACTCGAACCCTATTGCATTGTCACAGGCCCCGGGGAAAATACCCCGGAAAAAATACCACTGGGAAAAATACTCCCGGAAAAAAATCCTTCAAAACTCCACCAGAAAAAAATCTCCCAGAAAAAAATGCCCCCACATCCAGTTTGGTTTGTATGAAGAAAAAAAAAAAAAAATAAACATTTAGTATCCGATATTTTGCCACCCAGTGTCTTTCCACACACAACATTAACAGATGTAGTTTTTAATAGTCTACTATTTTTTTTTTTTTCGTGATTAGTTGCGATTAGCCGAAAGGAACAAAAGCCGCAGAAAAAATTATTTTCCTCGTATAACTTCCTGTGCCTGCCTGGTGAAATTCGAGTCAAGGTAACTGACCTAAATTAATGCAACGTATAACAAAAAACAATAATATGATAAAAAAAAATCGACAAAACCATTAGGTTTTTTTTTCCAACGGTTAGCTTTTCCGTAGCGTTTTTTTTTAAACTTTTGGCGTGTTCCTTCGAACTGGCTTTTTTTCCGGTTCCACCGTTCGTTCTGAATGAATCGCAACCCCATTAGTCCAATTGTCGAACGAATGACCGTTTTTACTTTGCGGGAAACATACGTTAAAAATTAAGCTTTGAGGATTTAGGGCACGTTTACGCAAGCAAGCACTCGCTTTTGCATTCTCGCAGCTAGAAGCTAGAAATCACCTCAATTTCCAACATGGCGGCGGTTTTATGTCTGCCGCCTCGCAACGAAAACAGCAAATAACGTGAGTTCAGAAGCGTTTGGGAAAATTGTTTCGTCATGAGAAATTTTTCTTTATTGTCACGGATTATAAGACTACAGGTATTTACTCAAACGATGTCGGATTTAGCTATTCCATATAGCGTTGTTACCATGGCAATGTCACATTTGCCATCGCGATTGAGTTCTAGCTGCGAGAATGCAAAGGCGAGTTGCTGCATAAACCCGCCCTTATACCTACGAAATATGTGTAAAATGTATCTCTTGTTCTGCGAGTCATCCAAGCATGTGTTATTGATAATAATAAAAATATTAGAAACAGGAGCACACAGGCCTGAAAAGTACTCGAAGGAGTAGCTAATATTCAGCTTTAAAAATGGGGTAACGGGGTGAGTGGGGAACCATTTGGGATGCCAGAAAGAAGGGGATAGGTAAAAAAAAAAATGTAAGTACAGCGCAGAGCCAGAGGCCCCATGTCAATTAAAATTAATAAAAATAAAACAAATGTGTGCGGCATGAGAATAAAACAAGATATGCATAGAGCCAGAGGCCCAGAGTCGGCAACACAAGTTGAAAACGTTGACCCCACATGGGAGAAGGGGGTAGGAACCCACTCCTCAAAAACGAAGAAAGGGTCCCAAAAGTAAATAAGTTTAAGTTTTCGTAAAAAAAGTGTACTGAGCTGGCCATCACCACCTCACCAGGCAAAGAGGTGAGGAGACAGACCAATACCCACTGCGAAGAAAGACATACGATATAGTTTAGCTGGGATCGAAGGCGAATCAGTTTTAATCCATGACCTCTATTCCTATTTTCAAATCGAAGGTACAAAAAATGAAAAATCATCATTAAGGTAGCCATGCAGGATCTTAAAAGTGAGGGTAAGGTCAGCTCTCAGCCTACGGAGCTCTAGCGATTCCAATTTCTTAGCTTCAATGCGTTTGCAGTACGGTAGTTTATACAAACCCTTTAAGTATTTCGTGAAGCGTCGTTGAATAGATTCGATGTTTGGTATCTTTCAAAAGGTAGGATGAACATACTGGGCTGGCGTATTCAAGGATGGGTCGAACGTAAACCTTGAAGGCCCAAATATGGGTCTTGACCTCACCCGACACAAAACAACGCTTGATCACAGCAAGACGCTGATTTACAGATTTAACAATAAGGCAACAATGGGTAGTGAATTTTAAGTCGGATGAGAACCAAACCCCAAGGTTCGTAAATTCATCAACAACACGCAGAGGTTACCCAGAACGACTGTAACACAAGGCCTCATTTTTACTTCCGTTATGGAAGACACTGCATTTGCTAGTTGACAGGGATAGTTGCCATGCTCCAGCCCAATCATGGACACCCGTAGGAGCAAGTTGGTAGAATCCCCAAGCAGAATAGTTTCAACAACCAAGAACCGAGGATGGAGGTTTACATAAAGCAAAGACCAACTAAAATGGGAATTGCGTGTCGTGCCTCCTGTCACCCTCCAGGTATCATTCGTGCTGGGAAGTTAAAACCTATTATCATTGCCTTTTGCAAAATCGAGATACACGCTAGTGTGTCACCCGCCAACGTTAACATCCAGATAAAATATAACGAGCATGGCGACCACTAGACACGTTGTGTCTTTATAGCTAAGGTAATTCGGCTGTTTTCAGGCATGTGTGAAAAAATAACAGTGCCAAAGAAAAGGCTGAAACTTGTTTAATCGGGAGACTTTGGTTGCCTGACAAATGAACGTCACTGTTAGTGACACAGCTTAACGTTTTTTTTTGTTGAAAAAACGACCTGATAACGTTGGCATTTGCCTAATGACTAGTAACTGGCTACTGGCTAACACTATTTTTGTATCACGAAAGTAAGTTCTTCCATGCGGGGAATAAAGATGGTTCTTAGCTCATTTTGCAGGTACTACTACGGAGAAGTACCCTTTTCATACGTCCTCTTCTAATTGCTCAAGTGGTTCAGGGGTTAGGGACGTCTAAACGACCAAATTGATGGTTTTACATTGTTTTAAACGTTGTTATTATGCAACAATGCCAAACTAAACATTAAATAAATCCGCGTCTGCAGTAGTGATAAGAAAAAACTAATCATATGAAAAAAAGGTGACTGCTGCCCTCAGAATGTAACAAAACACCAAAAAAATAATGGTCCAGAAAACTAGATTGGTCTTTCCATCTCATAATTGCAAAAAAAGTTGATTTCATCAATTCGGAACAAAAAGATCTGATATCTACCCCAAAACAAAACTTGTTAAGGATTCCCACCAAGTTTTCGGCCGTGTGAAGTCGTGATATCAAACGCCAAGCTCTTTCGCCAAGCTAATCAAACCGACTAAGACTTCAAACGTTAAATGAAATAACAAAAATTGTGCAGTAAGCAATTTTCTTATGTTTCATTTAACCTTCGAACTATAAGGGCTCAAACGCACTAGGCCACCTGGCCAGGTTGCTGCAGCTAATGAAAATAATTAGTGCGTGGTTTTACATAAACGGTAAGCATTCTCATTGGCTGCAGCGACCTGGCCACGCGGCAGCCAGGTTCGAGCTTTACTTTTCGAGTGCGTTCGAGCTTTACTTGGCGGGATTAGCTTGGTGAAAGAGCTTGGCGTTTGACATCATGACTTTACACGGCTCGTATACAGTATAACGGAAAGTCGTCAAACGCGAAATTAGTATAACGAAAATCGTCTAACAGGAAATTCGTATAATGGAAAATCGTCTAATGTCCCTGCCTCGCTCGTCGCGGTTGCACATATAACTTGAGAAACCGCAGATATATTATTATCCAGTTAGACGTTTATCCATTGCACGATATTCCGTTTAGACGGTTTTCCAGATTTTTTATTTAGGCAGATATTAGTCAATTACCGCATTAGACGATTTTCCAGTTAGGCTTTCGGCCGACGCTCCTTTTTTTCTGGGGTGTTTTTACCTGCCACCGTCACGGGCCGCAAACCTCCCCCCCCCCCCTCCCCTCCACCAGTGCGATATAAAATTTGTGTGTGATTTCTTATTATTTTGCAGAGTTGCGTATGTATGTTGGTAAACAGCAAAAAATCCAAAGAAAGGATTTCCACGGAAAAGAAAATCCAAACCAGAGGAAATAAATTAAAAGAAAAAATTATCCAAAGGACAAAAAATAAAAAAATAAATTAACGGAAAAAATACGTTTGCCAAAAATTTGTTTGCCTATTTTTTTTGCTTTGCGTTTGTTATTATTATTATTATTTTAATGCAAGGTGATCATAACCTTCGCCACAACGTCATGAAACGAAAATAAAATAATCAGGAGTTTCATTCTTCGTGTGTTCTGGTAGCGAGTTTCCGGCAATCCTGATTGGGGAGGCTTCGTGATGTTTATTGTTCCCGCGTGAAGTGTGCCCCCACACCCCTCCACTCCGAGGGTAGAAAGTAGCCCCAATTACTCCAATGGAAGGGTAGCGTCCGCACTTCCCATGCTACGCTTGTCAAGCGTCTCTCTAACCACCGTCCGCTCTGGCCACGTTACTGATGTACAAGCATTAAAAAAAAAAAGGCTAAAGAAATAAGCAAATAATAATAATAAAAAAATTGTTCGTTTTTTTTCTTTGGATTTTTATTTACTTGGTATTTTTGTCCTTTGGATTCTATTTCCTCTGGATTTTCTTTCTCTGGATTTTTTTCAGAATTTTTTCTGTGGGTGTTTTTTCTTTTTTTTTTTTTTTTTTTACCGAGATTCGCGTTTATCAAAGCAAGTATTAAAAACTAGTTGCACGCTGCGTTACATAACGATGATCTAACACATTGAAACCATATAAATATCAGGGCCAAGGCAGCATTCAAGCCACGTCTGTCTGCTGTCTCTGCTTCGTTAGCCCTTTACCTTCGCAATATCCTGGTGTGGAGGCTAAGAACCAAGGTGCTTTCGCTCAATGTATATACGTTTTAAATGCTGACTATCAGCTTCGTCGATTATTATTATGGTTTTTTTTTGGAGGGGGTTAAAACGCAGATTGAAAAACTTTGTGCCATCTCGATGTCCATAAAGATGCCGCATGCATTCGGGAAAAAGGAAAGGGTTACGGAAATGGACTCGTGCCATGTGAAAGATCCTACGAATTTCCCGGCAAAGCAGTCTTCTCCAGCTGAAGAAAAAATGACCTTAATCAGGGTATTTCTTTTTTTTATTGAATAAAAGAGTCACCAAAAGCGGTAGCGAACGACAATAATTCCAGTTTTGCGGAAAAAAGAATGGGAG
Organism: Lithobius niger; assembly: GCA_023313725.1. Classification (NCBI taxonomy): domain Eukaryota; kingdom Metazoa; phylum Arthropoda; class Chilopoda; order Lithobiomorpha; family Lithobiidae; genus Lithobius; species Lithobius niger. The sequence continues at coordinate 3,393 of JAHWFP010011075.1, read as the reverse complement.
GTTGGTTTGGGGATGGGCGGGCAAAAGGTGAATTACACAATTATACGCGAGCATCAAACATGACAAACTGCGAAAACAGAATGAAAGTCGGAGCATAATTGCAATAGTTATGAGGAAAACAAAATAGCAACAAAGTCTTCCCTGAACGTTGTAACTGCCATGCAGTGAAGCTTAGGGGCTGCCCCTACAAGCGAGTGCACGTATGTGATCAGAGTCCTGCGCCAGTTCCTGCGCCAATCAATGCAAGTGAACGAGTGCAGTTCAGGCTGCAATCCAAAACAGTCCTGCAAAACAACGCATGATACGGATTAGGCCTAGAGTATTTAGCCATCATTCACAACACAGAAAGTCACGTCCGGTATGTCATTAATTTCTGATTTTACATTTACTATATTTTTCCGGCACTAATTCCCCTTTGAGTGATATCCAACCCGGTCGCAACAATCTCCAAAACGCATTGTTGTTACGAATGCCCACACTTCATTTCCAAAGGCGGAAAACATTTTCTCTGTGCGGAAATAACTAGGGGTGGGGGGGGGGGGGGGGTGCTGCTCAGAGGGACAGGAATGAAAGGGCACCTAAAAGCGAGGCGCGAAAATCGTTGAAAAAATTATATTTATTCGCCGTTTTATTCAGATGATTTTTTTTCTTTATGGTTCCATACATTTCACAAAACAAGAAAAATAACCGTACCTTAGAAATAGTGGTTGTAGGTTTTCTAGTAGCAGGGGGCGTAAAGCGGGGTGTAATTTTTCGATTGTGGGGGGGGGGGGGCCCCCCACACACACACAAGAAGAAAATGTTTTTCCGCCTTTGGAAATTAGGTGTGGGCATTCGTAACCACCATGCGTTTTGGCGATTGTTGCGACCGAGCTGGGTGTCACTCAAAGGAGCTTTAGTTCCGGAAAAACATAATAAATGTAACATCAGAATATAATCACATACCGAACGTGACTTTCTGCGTTGTGAATGATGGCTCAATACTCTCGGCCTAATCCGTATCATGCGTTGTTTTCTTTTATTGCAGCCTGAACTGCACTCGTTCACTTGCATTGATTGGCGCAGGAAAGACTCTGATCACATACGTGCACTCGCTTGTAGAGGCAGCCCCTAAGCTTCACTGCATGGCAGTTACAACGTTCAGGGAAGACTTTGTTGCTATTTTGTTTTCCTCATAACTATTGCAATTATGCTCCGATTTTCAATCTGTTTTCGCATTTTGTCATGTTTGATGCTCGCGTACAACTTTGTAATTCACTTTTGTGCTGTATCTTGCGCCGTTTGAAAGATAGAATGCGGATGACCTATGACCTTGAATGCCGTTTTCAAGGTCATTGAAAATATCTTCATTGGCTTCGCCATATCTGACCTTTATTACAAATGTGTCTTCAGAATTAACATAGGACCCTTATAACGGCAGTTATTTACGTGTGACCAGACTTTTGCCTCACCCTGTATATGCGACAAATAATCGGCCATACGAACATTGTCGAACATTGCTGCCAAAATTAGGGTACGTGTTCCTTCATTCCCCCCCTCCCCCCCGCAACGAGACAAGCCAGTTCAAACCGCATTGGTCTACGTTAATTAATAAGGGCATTATTAAATTTTATAGTCAGGGTATTCTTTTGTGTTCACTATGGCCTATATATTTAAAGCCAACGTTTATCAGTGCGTACGTCGTGCTATTTGACTTTCCTCGGATCTTTTTTCTACTGCCCTTTTTTTCCGCGGACCTTTTTTCCCCGGACCTTTTACCGCGGACCTTCTTTCCCCAGCTCTTTTTTCCCCAGATCTTTTTTCCCCAGATCTTTTTTCACCGGACCTTTTCTCTACGGACCTTTTTTCCCCAGACCTTTTTACGCAGACCTTCTTTCCGCCGACCTTTTTCCCCCGAACCTTTTCTCCCCGGCTCTTTCCGCGCCCGACCTTTTCCCCAACTCTGGGGGGGGGGGGGGGGGATGAAAAATAAATACCTGGGGATCCAGATGAATTGGAAAAAATAAATTATTTATGGAAGAATTGTAATATTGTGGAACAGATTCGATTAGAGGAACCAGTCTATCACCGGAATACTGCCATAGCACCTTTATCGATATGGCCATTTGTCCACTGGCATACAAATAACTCACTGAACCCGCCATTACGGTCACAACCGTAGCAGGACTCCTTTCGACCGATTGTGCTCGGTCGTAGGTAATGGAGAGGGAATTCAAATCCATATCAAAGACCTCCATAGCCGTTATTTTTACATGTTAGCCTCAGCATGATCTTCCATGTTAAAAGTCGAACTGTTGTTGTTAGTTTTATAGTTTAAAACGAGATATGAACAAGGCCTAGGGCCCTTTTGAACGCTATTTTAATGTGTTGTTTTTCTACTGGTTGGGGAAATTTTGCATTCACCTTTGAGATCGAACCAATGAACCGATTTTTATGTGTATGTAGGTATTAACAAGGACCAGGGCCTTTCAAACGCTATTTTAATGTGACTTCAATATTGTTGTCGAGTTGTTGGTTATTGTTGTTGTTGCTGCTGGTTTTTGTTATTCTTGTTCTTGTTCTTGTTCTTGTTCTTCTTCTTCTTCTTCTTCTTTATTCTTCTTCCCTTTTTTTTCACTAGAGCTCGAACCAGTGAACCAATTTTTCAAGTTTTGTAGCTTAAAACGTAAGTATTGAAAAGGCTCAGACTCAAATTATTTTAAGGTCATTACAATATTGTTGTTGTTGTTGTTATTCTTCTCACAAAAATTAGCAGTAAAATACGCGTTGTAAGCCTTAAAAAAACATAATGCCCTATAGGTACAGATGCAAGAAAAAGCCATTTAAGCCATCCGTCTCACCATGGCCCACCAACACGTGCGATCCTGATGGCTTACATGTTTTTTCTTGTATCTGTCGCTTTAGAGCATTACGTATTTATTAAAGTTGACATCCGTATTAAGGATTTTTTTACTACTAATATACTCATAAGCTCAGTAAATAAACATACAAACAGCTGTAAATAATAAGCCATACGCGAAATTCGTAGACTAGAAATGACGTTGTACAATTTGGGTCTTGTCACTTGAATGAAACGAAGTCCATAAAGGTGGCTTACTGTACTGCGTTATTTCTAGTGTATAAATAATTTTAGCTGATGGCTTATTTCCAATTTACCTTTATATTATTTACAGCCATTAGTGGCAATTTAATTTTCTTTCGTTGTGCTTGCGTACGTCCGAGCAATTTAAATAACTGTTTCACCGTTCAGAAGATTTATTTAATCCTTTTGTAATTGAGTGTTTTGTCTTTATAAACAAACGCATACAAATGATCTGAGCTGCTAATTTCGCTTGACGATGCATTCTAGTCTAGTGGGTAAGTACAAAATATTAACGAAAGTTCGAAATTTCG
>JAHWFP010011074.1:0-31747 GCA_023313725.1 Lithobius niger | reverse complement strand
TGTAGGGACAGATCCGGCAGGACTGCTAGGTGATCGTCAGGGACACTGGACGTTCTAATAATTACGGCGGTGAATGCTGCTTTAACTCCATGGACCTTGCCTGCTTGACCTCTCCCTCAGTTTGCCTTTCTCTCCAAGCAACTCACTGTTGCCCTGAATTTAATGTTATTCTGTGACAATCTTGGACAACAACAATGTAAAATACTGTAAATCAATTCATGACCATTGTAAACTCGAGGGTTGCCTTGCCAACAATGTAACCATGCTGTTTAAGGGCAACAATTGCCCAATAGCTCTCCTCCCATTCCAATCCAACCAAGCCAAGAGTCAGTCTTATTTTTTCGATTGCTAACTAGAAATTATCCTCCAATTTTCTCCTCCCATGGCCCCAATTTAAGTCAGCATGCCCCCAATATTTTCACTGTAATTCACCCCATCACATTTGTAGTTATGCAGGGTTACCTTGAGGCAGGCGAGCTAAGACACCATATAATCCTGAACGAGTAAAACATCTTTGGCAAACTCCTGTAGTAATTACTGTTTCATAGCTTCACTGTTCCACCCAACCAACTCATTTACATTTCCGCCCGAATGTAGTCCCGTATCCCTGCAGCAATATTCTAGTTTTCATTTAACCTTTCGAAGTAATAAGCGGTGTGATTAACTTGGCGAATGTTTGGGTGTGTTGATATCACTCCTTTGAAGGGCCGAACCATTCAGAACTTGGCGGCCCCTTTTACCAGTTTTGGTTTTTGATTTGATAAATCACTTACTATACCCCAATGTTGAAAAAAGGGTGGCTAATAAGTATTACAAATTAAAATCCCTAGCGTTGTATAAAAGCTTTTTATGGACCGGCGAAATAAGCAATGACGGGAGCTTATGTATTTATCTTTTTAATGATTAGAAAACTCTCGCACTGTTGCATACAAATATCAAATTAATCTTACTTGGATTTTCCTACGGGTCATCCGCACAGGCAACAGGCCAAGCCCATAACCAAACTTTGTTATCACCTGTAACAAAAGCCATAAAAGATCTATATTTTGTTTGGTGCCCTAGGACTGCGTGTAACTCAGTTGCTTTGGAATCTAGACAGCTTCTAGCACTCTTAATATGTCATTCTGTAACTTTTGATCAACTGCTAACAGTTTTCAGTTGAGTCGTATAAAAGTTTCGTGAACCTGAATATAGCGTACTATATTCGCAACCGCAAAATAATTCCCCCCACTCCCTATAATTCTTGGGGTCATTTTAAGTCGGTTTTCGGATAGCTTTTGGGTAATTATCTAGATTAGGGGCACCACGCCAAATCACTTAATTTTTGTACTAACCGACGCTACTCTTCATCCTAACACCATTTCGCATCATAAAACCCGGGGGAAAAGGGTGTAAGGTTGTAAAAAAAAATTTTTAAGACGGAAAATGCTAGTCACATACGTGTTAAAGCAGCGGCGGCGACAGCCATATTGTGAGGGAAGAAGGGTAGCCAGAAAACCCGATTAGCACCTCACTAAACTTTTACGGAAACGTAACCTAACCAAACCTAACCTACCTAACCTAACCTAACCTAACTGACAATAACAACAAAACCACACAAAACTGGCAATAACAAAACAACGAAAGAAAAATTTCCGCAACGTTTGTTGTTGTGAAAATCGGGTTTTCCGGCTCCCCTGATTCCCGAGTCAAACACCTCACAGTATGGCTGCCACCGCCGTAGCTTTAGTGTGTCTGTAACTAGCCTTTTACGTCTTTTAAATTATTTTTTGAGAAATTTATAGACGTTTTCCCCGGAATTTGTGATGCGAAATGGTGTTAGGATGAAGAGTAGCGTCGGTTAGTACAAAAATTAAGTGATTTGAAGTGGTGCCCCTAATCTCGATAATTACCCGCTTTTGTGTTGTCAGGTCGTTTTTATGTTCTTTGGCAGCCCTTCGATATGCCCCCCCTACGCTACTCCCGCTCCCCCCCCCCCAAAAAAAATAACAATAAACAACCCCTAGTTGCGTCTCTGTGTCTAACTAAACAGTTGCTATCTGTTGTATGACAACCGGCGTAAAACCCACGTATTAAAACAACTTAACATCTCTGCGATGATCATGTTTCAACTAAGTGCGGGTTAAATAAGGCACAACAACAACAGTTTATTTTTGTTGTGCTTGTTATTTACGACGAAGGGGTTACCCGTGCCTTAAAAGGGTTGTTTCCGTCAACTGCGGTGGTGTAACATATAGTTGTGTTATTTCGCTCTAATGTTTCCAATTTAATAGCTCATCCCCCACACTTGTTAGTTCGCGCAATTCACGTTGTCTGAAATGTCATGCGGGAAGAAAGAAGAAAGAACAGGTCAGAAACAGACGAAGAGGCAGGGCGGACAGATACGAAAACAATAAAGCGGAGGAGGACGTAAATGGACGTTATCTATTTAGCCTCACTCACAACCAAAGTCCTCTATTTTCAGTTGTTTTAAGTTTCAGCATAAGTATCAGCAAGCATTTATAGGAGAATTTGTTGGAGAGGAGAATTTGTGACTGAGACCCCCTACTGAAACGTCTTAGATTCATTCCAATCAGTTCCGTCTCAGTTTATAGAGGGCGCCATGAGTTTTATGTGGGAATTTCTACTCAGTTTTCAGCCTAAAATTAAACTAAACTAAACGAAACTAACTTTTATTTAATTTATTATTTAGTTTAGCTCAGTTGTAATTTAGTTTACTTTAGTTTTGGCGTGGCGCCATCTGAAAACTTGGATGGAACTAATAGGAAAGAATGTAACACGTTTCAATAGGTACTTTTTCGAGTTACAAATTCTCCTCCCCAACCTTATAAATTCTTGGTCTCAGTTATCCCGGCGTTGTGTGGTTTTAGCGTATCTGAACAATATTTCTCGCGCCGTTTTGCGTTTTGTTGCCCAGAACTGACGTTTGAAGTCTCTGTCGGTGGGATTAACTTGACGAAAGAGCTTGGCGTTTGATGTCACGACTACAAACGGCCGAAAAGCTTGGCGGGAATCCTTAGCAAGTTTTATTTTGTGGTAGATATCACATAGTTTTAGTACAAATTGATAAAAATCCTTTTTTGTTTTCTTGGCAATTCCGATATGGAAAAGCCGAAAGTCCAGTTTTCTGATCCCTTCCTTTTATTTTATTTTTTATTTTTTAGGAGGGGGTAGTTCCGTTTTGAGAACAGCAGTAAGGAAACGCTTTACTCAGATATGTGCAAAAATATTTTAACGCTGGCAACGTTTGTAGGGCAACGTTTGTAGGGCATATCTCGTACTCAATTTAGTGTCTAATATTCGTGTTCCTTTACTGTTTTGACTTTGGTTCACTTAAACCTTACCGTAAACATCAAACGATTGTGTTTTTAACTGCATAATCAACACCCGGAAGGCCAGCCAAACTACCTCTTCTTAAAGCTGTAGTGGCGTTCTGCACGAGTTCGGGTCGTATGTGAGGTTGTGGTCTGCTGATTTCATAATCTTTAATTGAGGTGTTGCTTATGATTGCATGGTCACCAAAGGCAGAAATAGAAGACAGGCCAAGCTTCTGTTCCCTGCCACTGCATGGTGTCTCAAAATCAACTCACTTAACTCTGTAATCTTGACCTCATTTTAGATAGTTGGAGCAGTTTTGCTGTTATAGTAAGGTGGCTGGGACCCAAAATTGATCCACTTGTTCACTTGCTGCAAAAAGCATGACATTTGGTATGGATGCACATGAAGGGTAACTGAAAAAAATAGCATTGATAGCAGGTTTTAAAATGGCCCAGGAGGGGGGAGGGAGGGGGAGTTTTTCCCCCCAAAACTACTTTTTTTTTTGTCTGTAACTCCTTAACTCCATTGTTTGGATGAGTGGACCGAGAGTCTTGATGCAGGTGCATAACTGACGTCCTACTTTAGGACTTCGCCAAAGCATTCGATTCTGTGTCGCATCAAAAATTATGCTACAAATTGTCTCAGATTGGCATTGGCGGGGAAGTATTGCGTTGGGTTACAGGGTTTGTCTCAAACCGGACGCAGTATGTTATGGTAAATGGCATTGCATCCAAGAGCAAACATGTTGTGAGTGGCGTACCACAGGGGTCGGTAATCGGCCCAACCCTCTTCCTATTTTTATTTCCAATCTCCAGGTTAAGAATGTGGGGATGCCCAAATTTGCCGACGACGTTAAACTGTACAAGGCTATTATTGACAGTCTTGACCATTCAGAATTAAGTACAGCTCTTGATCAAGTTACACGCTAGTCATCGGATTGGCAGCTCCCACTGGCAAACACGAAATGTAGTGTTTTACACATTGGGACCACTAATAAACACCTGGACTACTTGATTGCGGGAAAACAACTATACCCTCTTTATAATATTAAAGACCTTGGCTTCTGGCTGGATAGTAATTTGAAATGGGCAAACCATTGTTGCTGTATTGTTGGGGTCGCTTAGCAGCGTGCTGCGATTGTCCGACGATGCTTCCTGTCTGGCCATCGCAGAACCCTGTTTTGGGCATTTTGTGTTTTTGTCAGGCCGATATTGGAATATGCATCCCCCGTCTGGTCCCCACACCTTTTGGGGGATATCGACAATGTCGAATCCGTGCAGCACGCATTCACAAAGCGACTGCGGGGGTTCTCAAACTTAAGTTACTCCGAACGACTGCGTGCCCTAGGGACTGATTCGCTGGAGCTACGGCAAATAAAATTTGACCTTTTGCTCGTGCACTCCCTCCTACATCACAAATGCGGCATAAATTATGGTCACTTCTTTGAAATAAGACTTGACAGTGTAACCAGGGGACTTCCCCTAAAATTGATACAACCTAAGGCCATGCTGAACTGTAGAAAGTTCTTTTTCTCATCTAGAGTGGTGAGTGTGTGGAACGGTTTACCGTCAGACGTGGTTCTGGCACCAAATGCTGGTGCTTACAGGCGTGGTCTGGTATCGCAGAGCGAATATTTGACCAGGCATGTTAAGTACTTTTGATTGCCTCTAATACATTATTGATTTTATTTATGTCTTTTTATTACTATTTTTATTTTCTTTTCCTTTTATTTTTGGTGGGGGGTCAGCGATTTTCAATCCGTCCCTATCCAGTCACAGGTATGTGTGTGACAAAGTTTCAAATTACAAATCAAAAGCATAATGTGAAGCAAAAATGCCCAGCAAACACTTCTGGACAGGAAAGATGATAAACATCTTTTATGTAAAAGCAACCCTTGAACCCCAAAATCATATTTAGAGTGTATCACCCTTAATTCGTGAGAACACGCCTTTTTTCAATTGGTTGTTATAGTGACTTTCATGTTTAAAGTGCTCTTGCGAGCCCTCTAATACCCCAAAATGGGAAAGTTTAGAATTTTCTGAAAGGTGGGGATCTGTGCTTTCCATCAATTGTAATCGAATTTATTTAACTTACATAGGGACTGTTCTACGCCCATTTAAAGGTGAAGAAGTAACGGCATAGAGAAAGTGTATGGTGCCTTTTTAATTCAAAGTGAGTAGCGAGCCCTCTAACAGCCCGAAATGGACTTGCTTAGGATTTTCCGAAAAGCGAGTATAAATTCTTTCCGTCAATGCTAATCGAAATTGTTTTACCTACATACAAAAATAAACATTACAATGGCACTTTAAAATTGAAACTAGCCACTACACCAATTACAGCTACACCTTTAAATGGGCGTAGGACGATCACTATCTAGTCAAAAAATTTCGGTTAACATTGTTTTAAAGAATAGATCCCCACCTTTCAGTAAATCTTTAAGCATACCCATGTCCGGCTATTAGATAGTTTGCAAGAGCACTTTGAACACGAAAATCACTATAACATCCAACTGAGAAAAGGAGCGCTCGTGCGAATTAGGGTGACGTACTTTTAAATACGATTTTGGGGTTCAAGGGTTGCTTTTACATAAAAGATATATATATCACCGTTCCAGTCCAGACTTGTGTGCTGAACGTTTTTGTTTCGCATTACGCTTTTGATTTGTTGACGGTTAACGAGTTACAGTCGAAAAACCGGATTTTTTTTTTTGGTGGGGGGGAGGGGATCGCATTCTATCCCACCTCAGGGGGTTTTGAACTTTTTATCAGAGCTATTTTTTTCAGTTACCCTTCATGTGGGCATTCATACCTAATTTCATGCTTTTTACAGAAAGTGACCAATTCAACCCTCTAGCTGCCCTACTGTTAGGTTGAACATTCAAAGCAAGAAATAAAAAATCAAGCCTGGTGTGATGAGATGCAGGCAAGTGGAAATTAAACGGCACTGGTCGCAATTTATTTTTTGTGTGACTGAGACAAACACATTCTTAAAAAAAAATTCTTAAAGTCTTTATAACTATACTATTTTAGGTTCTTGTTGGCCACTCCGCGCGGATTTTTGGACAATGGATTGATCACGCCTGGTAAATATTTCTCTTCGAGCAGACAAACCAACATGGCGACCTTATCTCTCCCTTCATCGCTTTCCCGACGTGGAAAACCTCTGAATTCACTAGCTAGAGATTATTTGCAATGTTTTCAAATACATGGAGGCTCAGGACACAACACGGATGCTGAAACAACATATTTACGAGACCAGCTTTGCCACTGGAAAATTTCAAAGAACGGTAAGCGTGTCTTGTCAGTAGGAAAGGAAACACCGATACCCAACTCAGGCCAAAACTACGGCATGACGATTATATAGGCCTAACGCCGCAGACGACTCCGCCACGGCCAAGCACATCGAAAGCTGAAGCGCGCAGAGAAATTGCCAAGCTTGCTCGCCCTTTGCAGCTATGATTCCGACTTATATCGAACGTCCAGAAAATGTTGCTCTACGTTGTAGTTCGTCGGTAACTTAATTGCGTAGCTACAACCACCGTTTGTTTACTTGGACGAGATGTGGGCGTGGGCCAACGAACATCACAGCCGACAGATGCAGTGGCGCGGCAAGGAAAAAAGAGTTACGTTGCCGCCTCATACCACCGGGAAAAGATCGACGTTTGATATTATTGCATGCTGGCTCTAACGAAAAGGATTTGTAAATAGTGCTCAACTTCTTTTGATTAGAAAACTAAGACTGGGGATTACTATGAAGAAATGAACGGCGAGTGTTTTAAAAAAAATGGTTAAAAACTACTACTTAATATTCCAGCCAACTTGGTGATCGTGGTGGACAACGTTCCATGTCATTCAGTTCGACTCGACAAGGCAGCAACAAGCAAAAGCAATAAAGCAGAAATTATTTCGTGGCTCGAAAAACAAATTTCCCTACCACTGCGAGCTGAATCTCATCGAGTTAATTTGGGCCCAAGTTAGAGACAAAATAAGAGCATCCAACACAAAATGTAAAATTGCAGACGGCAAAACATTAACAACTACTGCAGTAGCCAATCTAACACCTGGTGACTGGCAGAAATGCTTTAACCACGTTGTAATTTTGTACCACTTCAACACTTCAACAATCTCCCCAGCCAATGACGAAAACTGCCCATTTAGAGCTCTCACAACTAGCCGTCAAACATTTCGAAACAATTACCCGTAATTTATACAATAAAAACAACACGCTATCACCTAAACCCCAGCACAATTTTTATATTGTCAGTTTTGCAATAATAAAATATAAGGCCCGCTCCTGATTTATTCTGGACAATCTTTTGGCCCTGTCATGAACGGAGATTTCCCCAATTACGAAAGTCCAGGCATTTGCAATTTTCCAGTGTGAATCCTCCAACAAGCCATGCAGTTCATCCCCCCCCCCCCCCCCACCGACTTAACCCTCAAGAAATGCTTAAATCAAAAATCGGGTAAGTATACTTCTTTCAGCATTATAAAGAAAAAATATTCTAAAACAATAAATAAAACTAAATAAAACAAAATAAAAATATCATCGCCCAAAGAGTACTACCAATTTTCGTAGATGCTAACTTAAACAAATCGTTGTGAGCCTAGCACATGCAGGAACTCAGTGCATGTACAAGGATCCAGTCACCGCCATTGTTAGTGCATATGGGTGACTGGCGATTGCAAACGATCATAAATACAGCTATTTAGAGTGGCCAACCAGAATCTAAAATAGTATAATTTCTGGTAATGGTTTTTCTGTCTTTTAAGAAGATATCTCGAGAACACTGCCTAACTCCATTAAAAAATGAATACTGAGGGTTCAATGGGTTTTTTAATTGGGGTGTCCATAGTAAAAACGAAAAATAATGCCGTTATTTAACAATGTTGGGTGTTGAGTCCAAAATTCGGTTGGGGGTAGAGGGGGAGGAATGGGCCCCCCTGTATTGCCCCTATTGCCATAACCCTACAGTGTTATAGTAGTTGGTTGTTTTGGGGCAGGTTCACCAATGTGACCTACTTTGAATCATCCCACGAAAATCTATTATCATGTGCTGTGCATTCATCAAGTCCATAAACACTGCCTTAATTCTGTTAAAAAACAATGCCCACTGATTGTTTACCATGGGTTTTTTTAATTGGGATGGGTAATTATATAGAACAACGCCTTTTCAAGCTATCGACATAATTCAACTACCTGTCGATTCCTTTCGTCGTTGCGGTTCACAAAATCATAACGAAAACTTGCGCAAACGCTTTTTTCTTTTATAAAATAAGTTTTAAAACACGTTAAAACGCCGTGGTTAGGCCACCATAACGCGCGACGATGGGAGCGCAACTAGAAAACTTGATTTCGACCATAACATTAGTAAACGGAAATTATCTTGTTCATTTGCGTCGGCATGGCTGAAGCGGTGATTTGTGATGGATGCAAACTGTCGTTTTATTTCTATATCAATATTTCTTTACAGTGTGAAACATCGTCCGCAGAGGCGCGCTTCGCGCGCACTATTATAAACATCGAGAATTTGTGTAATCAGAAATAGTATGACGCAAACATTTGTGAAACAACCAAGTGTCATAATTTGTTCCTTGTGTCGCTAATGCTTGCTTCATACTTTTTCTGATTAGACAAATTCTCGATGTATATAATAGTGCGCGCTAAGCGCGCGCCCGCGGACGGCATTTCATATTGGAAAAAAAGTTGTCCCGGGAAGGATATAATTTCCGTTTACGTTCTGGTCGAAATCAGGTTTTCTTGTTGCGCTCCCATCTTCGCGCGTTATGGCAGCCTAACCACGGTATTCAATAGCGTTACAGCCACTATAATAGCGTTGTAACGTGTTTTAAAACTTATTTTATAAAAGAAAAAGGCGTTTGCACAAGTTTTCGTTATGATTTTGTGAACCACAACGACGAAAGAAATCGAAAGGTAGTTGAATTATGTCGATAGCTTGAAAAGGCGCTGTTCTATATAATTACCTTGGGGTGTCCGTAGTAAAAACAAAAAATAATGCCGTTCTTTAACAATGTTAGGTGTTGAGTCCAAAATTCGGTTGGGGGGGGGGAAGGAGGAGGAATGGGCCCACCTGTATTGCCCCTATTTCCCTAACACCCTACAGTGTTAGTAGTTGGTTTTGGGGCAGGTTCACCGATGTGACCTAATTTGAATCATACCACGAAAATCTGTTATGTGCTGTGCATTCATCAAATGCGTAAACACTGCCTTAATTCTGTTAAAAAAAATGCCCATTGAGTGGTTACCATGGGTTTTTTAATTGGAAGTTTCCATAATTAAACAAACCAAAAATTATACCATTTTTTAACAATGTTGGGTGTGTTGTCCGGAGTAGGAGGGGGAGAGGTGATGGGTCCACCTGTATTGCTCCTATTTTCCTAACACTACAAAGTTAGAAGTTGGTTTTGGGAGAAGTTCACCATACAGTGTAACCTAATTTGAATCCTGATGGCCTATGTGTAAGACACTGCGTTATTTTCAATTTCACTGTGCAATTCAGTTACCCATAACAAAAAGACAAAACTGTATACGGCAATACAAACGATTCTGCTTACATTTCGTTTGCAACACTTCATAAAATAAAATAAATTCTTTGATAAATTCCCTTTCCAAAACTTACATGCATGCATTCCTGCTTTGCCCAAGTTACACTTCAGTGGATATCAAGGAAATGGATGGTTTAACCAATACCACATTGCAGGCAACCAAAACTAATTAGATACACAATATTCCCTCCCATACCTGCCTCCCCTTGGAAAAAATTCTGTTAACATTGTATTTCGCAGGACTTAAATGGCGGCCTCAGGTCACATGACCTTAGGCAGCCAAGCAAGGCATACCTAACATCATGTTGACCACTCTTGAAGCTGGAAAGCTTTAGTGGGACAAACCACTTTTGGAATCTCAAATGAAACAAAATGGAAGCCATTTGAATCTCTTGCCACTACACTTAGTACAGTCCACTGAAGGGAAAGTTGGAAGTTAACACAAATCAACTTGCCAGCACTTCCCTAAGGCAGCATACCTTCATATGCAAATCAGCCTGTGAAGTTTAGAAAATTAAGATACCTCAATCTTATTGCTTTCAAGTATGTTAATGTTAGCATCCTAACCTAATCTGTTTACCTTAACTTAAAGTAACTTGAATAAAAATATTTCTAAATATATTTCTAAAAGGACCTTTAGCAGTTTAATCCTAACCTGCAAACCATCATAGCTCACATTTAACCCTGACCCACAATGCCCCTTTCCTAAAATTTAATAAATGCTACACAAAAAAAAAATTACCTACACAAGGACTTGAACCCAGTCCCATCTGCATACAAAGTGAACACTATACCCACTGACCTACGGTGGTAGATAAAGTTTATATCGTTGCAAGAAAAGGCTTAGTGATATAGTTGATTAATAATAAAAACTATATTTGTGTAACAGATTCCAGTCAAACTTGTAACTAATAAGCTCGTCTGGAACCTGTTAATAAAATCTTTTTTTGTTGTTGTTTAATTCCTAAAATTTTCTCAATTTTTTTTTCCATTGGCTATTTACTTGCTAGGGCAAAAATAGGTTAACTGAAGTTTGGAATTAGGGTTAAATTAAGCATTTTAACTGAAGTAGGCCATACACAGTCTAATGGGGAAGTGAGAGGAGGCTTTTCCTAAAGCTCTGTTTGCCATAGCCACATTAATTTTATTGCATCTGACTTTTACATATTTTAGCAGATTTTGACAATCAAGTACATATTCCAAGTGTCCTTTTGAGAGTTATGCAACGCTATTTATCGCGTGTCGATATCACAAACCATTCTTGAGAAATCTTCGAAAAATTCTGAACAAACTGGAATTTTTTCACTCTTTTTACAATATGTAGAGGTGTGAAGATCCAAAGAGGAAGAAGACAGCATGAAATGGCAAAGATTTATTTCGTGAGGCCTGGGTTTAGCAAGAATTGCTTACCCACGTTTCACCTCCAAAAACCGACATGAACAACCGCATACAACCAGTTCGTGACTAGATAACAATGGTCATACATCGCAATGTTAGTTAACCAACAATAATATCACCAACGCAGTCATAAAGATATTTACCATTTTCACGAAGGAAAACAGTGTTAAAGCAGGCACATTAACACCTGAAATAAAAACGATTTACACAATTTTTAAAACGGTAGAAACAATTTAAACGCCTCGACCTCCAACACCCTAAGCGAAACGCACCATAGGGCGGTCTTAACATTTTTGTTTCACCAAAATCGAAAAACTACTCCAAGCAAAAAGCGGCATTCATCACACTCGTCAACTTTTTACCCGATACATTTTTGGTAAGGGGATCTGCAGGCATTTCATCTGTTGGGCAGAAAACTAAACGAATGTTATTTTTCTCTGCTTCATCCCGCACAAAATTCACTTTCCGCGAATAGTGCCTAGACTGAGCACTACCACCATTTGTTATGAGATCTATTCCGGATTTAGAGTCAGTATGTAAATTAATGGGGTAAAACAATTCTGAAGGGCTTAACTCAGAAAGTAAACCTCTTAAGACGAACAATTCTTTTAGTGTGTCTGAAAGTGCAGTTACTTCAGCTTCACAGCTGGAATGGGCAACAAGGTTTTGAGTCTTACTAGACCAAGCTAAGGGTAAGTTTCCAATACTAATTAAATAACCTGTCACTCCCTTACTTCCGGATACGGAATCCCACGACGCATCAGCAAAAGCCTGTAATGGACCAATTTTTGCAGCATCGTAGTGAATTTATAATCTTTTGCACCCTTCAAATAACGCCAAATTCGCTTCAATGCCATTAAGTGGGCTAACTTTGGATTCGAGGACTTCCTAGCCAACTGGACTACATTGAATAAAATATCTGGTCGACTTTGGATGCCCAGAAACATTAAAGACCCCAAGATTTCAAGGTACGTTGTTTTGTTCACAGGTTGTGATTCAGGACAATCATTTAGTACCTTTAATGTTGCGGATACTGTCCGAACGGGATTAGCTTCTGATAACCCAAAGTATTCCAATTTGTTAGTAATGTACTTTGAATTACTCAAAGTAATATACCTGTTAGTGTACTCAATTTCATAGCCTATGTATTTTTGGTCAGTAACCTCGACAATTTCCAAATGCTCTTTTAGGCTAACAAGAAATGATTGGTAAATACGGTCATTTTTAACACTTACTAATTTGTCATCGACAAATAAACAAAGATATAACAAGTTGTCACCAGAACGTTGAACAAACACACAAGAGTCGTAGGTCGATTTCACAAGTCCCAGGCGCCGGAAAATATCGCTAACACACTCGTACCAGTTTCGTCCACTTTCGCTTAAACCATAGATGGATTTTTGGAGGAGGCAAACGAGCTCTTGGCCATCTTCCCCGGGTTCTTCGTAGCCTGGTGCTTGTTGTAAATAGACTGTGCGTGTAATTTTTCCAAAGAGATAAGCGGTGACGGTGTCTAGAAAGTGTAACTTATGCTGTAATTTTGCTGTCAGTGCTAAAACAAGACGCACTGAAGAATTCCTTACGGTTGGCGAATATGCGGTGAGGTAGTCCCTTTTAACCTTTTCATGCCAAGCAGCAGCCACTAGACGTGCTTTTAATTTACGAAGTGATCCGTCCGGGTTCTGTTTGCGGGTGAAGACCCATTTTGACTTAATCAGTTTAGCACCAGGAGGGCGTGGCACTAGCGTCCATACTTGCCGTGATCTCATGGAGTCTAGTTCGGCATCCATAGCTTTGCCCCATGCTGTTGCTTCGACTGAAGTGATAGCTTCCTGAAAGGTGGTGGGTGTTGGGATGGAGGTTGCAGTCATTAGGTGACGTAATAAAATTATAGGTTCCTCATCATTGTCAGAATCCAGTGGCGCGTTATGAGTTGTTTGGGCGGCTTCACGTGCTCGCCTTTCCTGCATTAACTGCTTTGGTGGTTCCAGGCGGGCGTCCACGTCCACGATGGGGGCCATATGTTGGTAAATCTGGAGCTGCGGGGGGAGGATCCTGAATTGGCGGAGGGCCTTGATGGCGGCATATATCGGAATCATAGTGGATGTTAGTATCTAGGACTGTGGAGTTGGTCGCACTGGGCAGAAGTGGTGTCAACAAATCGCCTCCACGCACTCGCTCATCGAAGCGAACATCACGACTGACGAGTAGGTTTTTAGTTTCTAGATCGACTAATAGAAAGCCTATACTGCGTCGGGCGTATCCCAAAAAAATCGCACGTTTGGCAGTGGGGTGTAATTTGTGCCTCTGATGGACTGGTAACACATAAGCTAAACAGCCAAAGACATGTAAATGACTAGATGTGCCAGGGTAACGGTCAGGTCTCCAACGGCTCATTGGTGTTTGATATTCAGAATTGTATAAAGGCTTAGTTGGTAACAAGTTATGTAGAAAACAGGACATCTCTACTGCGAAACGCCATAATCGTATGGGGAGTCTGCTGTGGTCCAATAACGTGGTAGCCTTACGTATAATTGTCTGGAAAGATCGCTCGATTAGGAGGTTGGTTTGCGGTGCATAAGGAGCAGAGTACAGGTGTTTGATCCCTTGGGCCGACAAATAACTCAATTGGGCGGACTTCCAGATAGGCTCGTTATCTGTTTGTAGGGTTATGATCTTGTGCTGTGTTTCATTTTGACGCTGCAGGACAAAAGTGCGTAAAGCGTCAAGGATTTAGGTCATTTGATGCCATTGCATAGAATAAAAAATTGTAGAAAAAATTGTAGAAATTATTAACAGAGTACAATAATGACGAAGATACTTGCGTTATGGATTAGCCATATAGCAGTTGAAAGTTATCCACAAACTCGGGTCCTCACGAAGAGTAGTCTTTGAATGTGGCAGCTTTATCCTTCGTCACTTCGGTAGTGTTGCCTCGTTGTTCAGGACGCCATCTTGTAGAAGAAGGTTTCGTCCATTTTGTCGATTTTTGCCCATGGATTTCTACTTATCTTCTCCTGGAAACCATCGGCTCTGCTACCAAATGTAGAGGTGTGAAGATCCAAAGAGGAAGAAGACAGCATGAAATGGCAAAGATTTATTTCGTGAGGCCTGGGTTTAGCAAGAATTGCTTACCCACGTTTCACCTCCAAAAACCGACATGAACAACCGCATACAACCAGTTAGTGACTAGATAACAATGGTCATACATCGCAATGTTAGTTAACCAACAATAATATCACCAACACAATAACTTTTTTTCAAAATTTAACTGAATTTTACAATCAAGTACACAATTCGAAGCGTCTTTTTGAGAGCTACACAACGTAGTTTACTATGTGTCAATATCACAAACCGTTCTTGAGAAAACTTCGAAAGAGTCTAAACAAATTGAAATTTAGATAGTTTGAGAAATTTTGCTGTATGTTGAAAATTGAAAGCAAGAAATAAAAAAATGTATTTTGAATTTAGCGTTTCTTTCAATTGCAGACTTCAGTCATAACCTTATACAAGAGAATTACAGCTGTACATTTTTTATCAGCCATTATGAAAATTATTTGCGAGCTAAGTAAATGTCATACTGGAAGCATTTCGTCTCAATTTAGTGCTTGCTAAGTAATCGTGAAAGTCCACGTTTTCAATATTCATTATAAAAAAGCGCTTCATAGTAATCTTTTTAAAATTTTAATCAATTCCTTCCTTGCAAAACATACTATCATAAACTAAACGTACATATTACAAAAAAATCAATTTTAAGGTAACACTATGGAGAAACCCAAACTTCCCAGCTTAAAAAGATGAAAGATGCGTACGGCTGCCATCAGGGTCAGCAAATGGTCTGCGAGCCACGGCGTCTGACTTTCTTGGCATTGCTTTGTTTTGTTGTTGCTGTAGTATATTTTTGTCTTTAGTTTTGGTTGGGCAGATGACCGTCTGGGTTACATCTCTCTAAATAAATTGAATTGAATTGGAGATCAAATCAGATGCCCCACGAGTGGGCTCTCAACGCAGTTAAAACGCGCGTGTCTACTGCTACGTCATTGACTAAAGCAGGAATCTATAAATTCTTGACTAAAGTAATTGCACGATGACGATGAACAAAGACGAACGAAGCACATGGCAACAACAATACCTAAATACGCGAATCAACTAGCCTTAGAATGTCGAACAAGAGCAGCTATTTATAAATCATGTCACACTAATAATCCCCTTCTAACCCGCCCCTTATTGTGAGCTCAAAGCACAATCACAGCGACAAAATAACACGATTAACTGAGCAAAAAACGGCTTCGCAGTTTAGAAAAAAATAGAGCTCGTATCCCCATACTCACAGCCCTGAAGGTACACGAATAAAAACGGATTAGAGTTCACTCGAACGCAACGAACCATAATGTGAACTGTAATTTGTGTTCATTTTGTGTATGCATTTTTATCTTTCAATTTTGTAGTTATGGCGTCTATTTTGTGTGTGTTTGTGGGTTTACGTTTTGCGAATTGGAGTTCAAATTATAGTTCGTTGCGTTCGAGTGAACTCTAACCGTTATTATTCGTGTACCTTCAGGGCTGTGAGTATGGGGATACGAGCTCTAATGTTTTTTTTTCTAAACGGCGAAGCCGTTTTTTGCTCAGTTAATTTGTTGGCTTTTTTACGCTTCCATTTTATATGTGTCCAATGTCCACCGATTTTTGTGTTCGAAAAAACGAAACATTAGAAATGGATACTTATGTTTAGGTTCCGCCGAAGGTTTGTCCTATGGTTATTATTTGATGGCAACACATTAGCGTATTTCTGGATTTAGCATGCGTTATCTCGATGAGGAGTTGATTCTAGATTGCTTCAGTATCGTGGCAACAATCGCCGAAACAATTCAACTTGCTTCCCGAAGCCCATTGAAAAAGTAAATAAGTCACTCAGTCATGTCGGCCGCCCAATTTTGAGGCCGTAGGCCTAAAAATTTAAGACATCGCGCCCTACGGTTTAAAACTTGAAGATTTAAGGAAAAATCAAGACCATTTAATTTTGGTTCTCCACAACGAGCTAGCTAGCTCAAACAACGACAATGTTAGTTTCTCGGCACCCAACAATTGTTGCATCTTGTTCGAGTGAGCTATAATCCGACATTGTGCGCCTCGCCTACTGTTACCCTATTGTTACATGTTGCAACATTGTAACATTTTGACATTGTTAGCCGCTCCGCCGCTTCCGCCTCCTCCTGTCCAATTTTCTGAAATTCTCGTGCGCAAACGAACTCTAACAGCAGTGCTAATATATTTCGCAAGCAAGTCGGAATGCGAACTTAAATTCATTTTATACTACTTTACATTTTTACACCATTCATCTTACTTTACTTTATTAAAAAAAAGAAAATTTCTTTTTTTTTAATAAAGTAAAATAAGATGAATAGTGTAAAATATAAAGTACTAGGCTAAGATGAGTTTACGTTCGTACTGACTTGCTTGTTAATACAGTTAAGACCTAAATATATTAGCATGCGCTTGCTAGTATCACAAATAAAGAAGTGTATATCAGCCCGCTTGCTTATATATTCGTTAGAAATAAGTTCATACTAGCTAATACTGAGTGTGTAGTTATTCTAGTTATGGAAATTTTAAATTGCGTTGGCTGGTTGTTTTCAGGAAGTAGTGTGACGTCATCAACTCTGAACCACGTTTCAAAGATGCGACTGACGAATTTACAAACAAATAGTTAGAAAAAAAAAAGTGTTTTACAAGTCAGCCGTTGTTGTCAAAATTCCATAAAAAAAATGATAATAAGCCAACGAAAAAAGCATTTACTTTAGTTAAAAAGCAAACTTCAGTAAACGGATTAAAAAAAAATTAGTTACCGTTTTTCGAGGAAGGCACCAGTCGCATTTTATAGACGGCTCTGATTGGTTGAAATTGCTGGCTGAGCTGCTTCTGGTGTAGTCTGGTTGCCAAATGGTATTTTTAACCTAAGCCTGAAAGTAAACCTAAACTTGTGTTTCTTCAAGGCATACTTAATGAAGTTCTGCACTTTGTCACCCTTGAGCAAATTTAAATATTCAAGATGGCGGCTAAAATGGCCGAAAAATCATATATCGGCCATATCTTTTTTTTTTTTAATTAATTAAAAATAATAAGAGTTTATTACCAAAAAAGCAAAGGTCATGGGAGCCGGAAGGGATGAGAGAATCATCTTTCTGTCTTTGCTTATAAAATAGACCAGATAATCATTGGTGTTTAATATTATGTTTTCAGGGTCTGAGAATACTAATAACGGATTATCTTGTTGATAAAATATACGCCCTTTTTTTAGGGACTAGTATCACAGTCACCGTTCGATTTTTCGCTCACTTTCAACTATTCTGCCGTTTATAATTTAGGTGGAAGACCCCAATTAGATTCATTCGAAATGTGAGAAAGTCTTCTTTGCATAAAGGGTAAACAAATGCGTTTATCATTGTTAGGGACCGAGCTACATCCTTCTTTTAAGGGGCTGGTATCACAGTCACCGTTCGATTTTTCGCTCATTTTCAATCTCAACTACTATTCTGCCGTTTCTAATTTAGGTGAAAGACCCCAATTAGATTCATTTGAAGGCTGGGAATATCTTCTTTGCATCAAGGGTAAATAAATGGGTTTATCATTGTTAGGGACCAAGCTACGCCTTTTTTACTAAGGGCTGGTATCTGTGGGGCGTAGCTGTAAATGGCAACCTAGCTACGTACCTCGTGACCTGAACCTACGGGAGGGTCCCGTAGAATCCCCTCATTTGAAGGACACGAGCGTGCAATGCCTGGGGACGCGCCGCTGTTTGGTTCAATCCCAGTGGGACATTGGCCCGACGCAAGTACGGCCCCAGCGTGCGCTACACGTATTGACAAAAACCAGAGGATAAATAGAAGAAAGTTCCGTAGATCGGTCTGCAATCATAGGACTGGCGTCTGGCAACGATTGGTGCGGGGAGGCAAGAAAAAGTTGACCCAAGGCATTTTTAGTTGGGGGAGGACTGTATTTCTCTTCCTCGAGATTTATTGGTATAGTTTATCCAAACATTTGGGAACAAATACGGAGAGCATTGTGACACTGTGGTGGGTTGCAAAGTCGTGCCTAGGTCACTTATGACACAGTTAATTAAAAAGGGAAACAAGACTTACAGTTCGACGGCTTGCTTTGTCCTATCCTAGAAATCCGGATTCCACAGCCGGAGGAAAATTACATGGTGCAAGCTTCATGGAAATATACACAGAAAGTCACTCCGTGTTGTTCACATTCCATTACAAATGGATTAGAAGGGGAAAAAGGAAGAACTCCGCTCCAACATGAGCGGTTACCAACCGGTAAAAAAGATGGGGAAGAGAGAAGAGAACAGAAAACAAGCAACAATTAGTAAACCAGACCATGACAATGGTCATACTCAAACGTACAAACACGCACCAACACTACACCGTAACAATGGATACTCAGGTTACATTATACAGCAAAGCAGTCAGTACTTAAAACAAGATGTTGGGGCAGTGAAGTAGTACCAAAGGCAACAGCCCCAGGCACTCAGGGACGAAACTGTCTCACATTTCCCCCTCGAGGGCTGATAGCTTTTGCGGAATGTCACACTACAATAAGAACATGTGAGCTACAAAAAAGAAAAAAAACAAGACCCCTACTCACAGACAACATAAAGACCGTCAAGTTTCAAAGTTTTCCGGGTTATCAGGACAAATTTCGGGATAAATTTGGGGAAAAATTTGTGACGTGAACAAACAAAACTTGGCAAAAAAACTTGGCTGTTCCTCGTGGGCGTGAGAAGGGGCAAATCCGCACGGGTAACAGAGTGTTGGTATCGATCGCACACCTCGTACAGAATAAACAGACCAAGACACATATGTAAGCAAAGATGTTGTCTATAAATATTGAGGGAGAAAACTAGTTATGGGCGCCAGTCGAAACACCCTCGATTATAGAAGCAAACCTCTAAGATATGTTAGTAGTGTTAAGTCAAAAATAACACATCATGTCTAAATGGTATACCAGGTAAGGGCAGAAGGGAGAGTTGCTTCAAAAACTTCAGCAGACGCCCACCACTCACTGGCTTGGTAAAAATGTCCGGGACGAGATTCTCGCTTGAAACATATTGCAAATGCAGCTTATTCCTACATATTAAATCACGCAGGAACCACAATTTCCGGACATAGTGCTTTGATCTAGCACTTAGGTCGAGCTTATGCACGAGTGACACAAGGGACTGACTGTCCGTTGACAACTACAAAGGCAAGTATGGAGGGTCAGTATGTCCTAAGTCAGAAAGCAACTCGAAGGACCACAACAATTCCCGCGCGCACTCAGTTGCGGCAATCAACTCTGATTCCAAACTACTCAGACAGGTGACAGTTTGTTTCTTCGACTTCCAGAACACAAATGAGTCGAAGACACTCACCAGATACCCCGAGAAGCCTTTTCCGTCAAACGTCGTGCTCCAGGAGGCATCAGAAGATCCCACAAGTCCAGGTTGGCTTCCCCATCCATATACTATACGATAACATCGTGTTGTCTTCAAGTACTTCACCACTCGTTTGGCAGCCTCGAAGTGCATAACTCATGGAGAATGCAAAAACCGGGTGAGAGAACAGACTGGAAAGGCAATATCTGGCCGTGATCCTTGAGCAATGTACTGCAGTGACCCAATCATTGTTTGAAACGTGGAAACATCAAAGAGTGGTGACTCATCAAAGTCATCGAGACGTTGAGTGAGCAGCGATGGGGTATGCACCGGCTTAGAGTCCTGAAGATGAAACGCTTCAACCACTCGATCGATGTACTTCCGCTGTGACATAGAAATCCCAAGTTCATTAGCCTCCAAGAGGTAGCCCAGGTATAGAACGTTGGAAGTTTGAATAAATGTGAAATAATCGTTCACTTTAGCGGCTACTTCATCCATTAGTCGGTCATCCCCAAGAGACATGCAGTCATCGACATGGGCACACAATGCCATGAAAAGATTGTTCTTCCTCAGGATAAACACACACGGGTCGCACGCAAGTTGACGGATCCCACACTTCAGCAAAGTGTCCCTAAGATGTAGGAATCAACACCTTCCCGAGGAAGGAAAACCATACAGGGCTTTGAGGAGGTGACACACAACGTCACCGGGTGGACGAGGACAGCCTGCTGGTGGTGAAAGGTAGGCTTCTACATCGATTTTTGACCGGATGTACGCCGACGCTACATCGTAAGTCCTTATGGAATAGAACTTTGCAGCAGCCAAACTCAACAGGACCATCAAGGACTGAGTCTTTACAACGGGAGAATCGCTGTACAGGAAGTCGATTCCCGGCCGCTGGTTGTATTCACAAGCAACAAGTCTGGCCTTATACTTATGTAGGGAACCATCTGAGTTGAACTTCTTCGTGAACACCCATTTGGAACGCACTATCTTCTTTCCGGCTGGGCGAGGGACAAACTCCCAGACCGCGAGATCATCAAGCATCTTGCGCTCAGCCTGGACAGCCTTCTTCCACTCTTCATTGTCCGGTCGTTGAATATCTTCCTTGAACGTTGAAGGGTTCTTATCTTCAGCGGCGACAACATTCCCACAGAACGCCCACAGGACGTTATGCTCGTGCACAAAATCGGGATAACGGTCACCCGTAGTCATTTCCGGCTCTCTTTCATCATCATTCGAATCGTCATCGGTCAACGGTGATGCCGGGGGAAAACATGACAAGTCAGATTGAGAGACACACGAGTCGACAACGTGGGTAAAATGTGGCAGTGCACGAGGACGGTGAAGACACTGGTCGCTAGACTTGGAAACCGAAGCCAATCCTAAATGTCCCTGTGGCAGCATCAGGATCTCCTCACCGAGCTTGGTGGCTTCATGCCTGTCATTGGCTTGGCTCACCAAAGGGTTATGAAAGTCCACTAAAGAACTACGAGCGGCACCTTGACGAATGTTAGGTTCCTGAGTCTGGACGGCAAATGTTTCGAATAAGTTACTCCTCTCAACAAAGAAGAGGTTTAATCCATAAGGCCGCTCGCCGGAACGCACGTAAACACCCACACGCCGAGTGTTGCAGTGGTAGTTGGAGCGCAGAAGCATCCCTAATGATATGAGGTTCGTTCTGGCATTAGGCACTAAAATCTCATTACGCAGCAGGACATGGTTCTTGTAGAGCACCCCACCGGGGGACATACCCAAAATGTATACATCCCCAACGGCATATCCGGGGGTAAATGCTCCATTGGTCGCCAGATCGACCCGCACCTTGCGACAGGCGTCTAGGCAAAGTGGACGGTCTATTCTATTCGGGATCGTGGCCGTAGCGCCACTGTCCAACCGATAGAGGGCGTGGGTGGATTGGGCCGGGGGGTCATCACTCAGACTGAGACCGTATGCTGCGACACACTCCATTTGTAGGATTAAACGACAGATAAAACCAAGATAGAACAACAGAGTCAACAAGGGTATTAATAAAAATAGTCTACTAAAGCGATAACCAACAACTCTGCCACCAGCAGGGATAAATGTGAGTTATGGAAAAACGTGAGAAAACGGGGAGAAAGAAAGTGGAAAACATCCACAATTAACAGATGGGGATGTAAGCGACATCAATTAGTGGACTCCATAAAGTCAAAATACCGAAAAAGGCAAGGGGCGACGAAATACAATTATCAAAAGGCGTGATATTCCCCCAAAACCAACGAGGGAGGAAAGTAAGAAGTGGCAAAAGGGTAAGGAGGGGGTTAAACAGGTTCTTCTCAACACGGCACGAGGGAAAGAAAAAACCTTACAAATTGCAAACATGTACAACCAAGTCAAGATCCGAAATCACAAACATGTAGCAAAACACTTTAGGCAAAATTAATGAACAACCTGGAAAAACAATTATTAGAGCTAGAGCAATCTAATATTGATAAGACACATGTAAGTAACAATAAATAGCATCGCAACACAAAAGCACTTGAGGGGGAAAATGCAACTGGACCATGAACAAGAGCCAAAAGTTAGGGGTAGTACTAGCGTGTTTCTGGACAGAGAAAAACGCAAATGCGGCGCAAATTTCTTTTCGTGGTTTCGTATCGGGAAAATTACATTAAAAGGTAGGGAAACAATGGAAGACAGGGTTGAAGGGTAATTAAAGGCATAATTGTGAAATTTGAATTTGAAATAATAACCAAGTTATTTTCCGTAGCGCACCGCGCAAACTGCAAGTTGACACAAAAGAAAGAGTATAAAAACGCAGAAAAATTACGCAAATAAATTACAACTGCAAAATTACGCATAATCTGATGACATTCTCAAATAGCATTCGACATAATAAAACACTGTTGCACAAATAATAGCACAAATCAATAGCACAATTCAATATCAGGAATCAACATACACGGTAAATAGCAGTAGCAAGATAAATAATTTACAAGAGTAAATGACAGCAAAAGGATTAGTTATGTTAATTCATAAACAAATTACCATGATCAAGACAACTGTCAAGAGGGTATGTATAAATATATCTGTGCTAAACGGTGTGGGAATATTAAAAAGGTATACAAAAAGAATATAAAAAATTGTGCTAACACGGCGGAAAAATGTGCTTCAACTGTGAGTGTATGCAGAAAACAGTTTGGGTATGGCGTAGGAGCGTAATGCTTCGATAGTCTTCAACGTATTCATGGCGAGGGACTATATAAAAGTTTGTGGTAGGTTAGGTTAGGTCCTAATTGAAGTTTCAGCAAAAGACGACATGGGGCTTCACACGGGATGCAGATTTTCGCAAGCGTGAAGTAGGGAAGTTGGGCAATACAGTACAATAATGCGGACACAATAGCAGGACTAATTACGGCAGTTTTCTTCCGAGCACAACACCACGGGACTCAGCAAAACATTGTCGGGAGGACACAAAACGCAAGTGAAGCCACAACACCACAGTTCCTATCATACGGACTATCGAAATTTGGGCAATTAACGTTACGCTGCCATTACCAAAAGGCTGTTTCACATCGGCGATTTTATCATAAATGGCAAAGCTGTTGCGAGGGATTTGCGTAACCAAAATTGCAACCATAAAATGTTACCATATTTTTGTGCAATGAAAGCAGCGACCAACTGTTGCTACCATAATTGTGGGGCGTAGCTGTAAATGGCAACCTAGCTACGTACCTCGTGACCTGAACCTACGAGAGGGTCCCGTAGATTCCCCACATTTGAAGGACACGAGCGTGTAATGCCTGGGGACGCCCCACTGTTTGGAACCCATCCCGGTGGGACATTGGCCCGACACAAGTACGGCCTCAGCGTGCACTACACGTATTGACAAAAACCAGAGGATAAATGGAAAAAGGTTCTGTAGATCGGTCTGCAATCATAGGACTGGCGTCTGGAAACGATTGGTGCGGGGAGGCAAGAAAAAGTTGACCCAAGGCATTTTTAGTTGGGGGAGGACTGTATTTTTCTTCCTCGAGATTTATTGCTGTAGTTTATCCAAACATTTGGGAACAAATACGGGGAGCATTGTGACACTGTGGCGGGTTGCAAAGTCGTGCCTAGGTCATTTATGAGACAGTTAATTTCTAGTTCGTGACGTCTCATGGTGGGGAAACGAAGAAAAGGGAAACAAGACTTACAGTTCGACGGCACACTTTGTCCTACCCTGGAAATCCGAATACCACAGCCGGAGGAAAATTACATGGTGCAAGCTTCATGGAGATATACATAGAAAGTCACTCCGTGTTGTTCACATTCCATTACAAATGGATTAGAAGGGAAAAAAAGAAGAACTCCGCTCCAACATGAGCGGTTACCAACCGGTAAAAAAGATGGGGAAGAGAGAAGAGAACAGAAAACAAGCAACAATTAGTAAACCAGACCATGACAATGGTCATACTCAAACGTACAAACACTCACCAACACTACACCGTAACAATGGATACTCAGGTTACATTATACAGCAAAGCAGTCAGTACTTAAAACAAGATGTTGGGGCAATGAAGTAGTACCAAAGGCAACAGCCCCAGGCACTCAGGGACGAAACTGCTCACAGTATCACGGTCGCTGTTCGATTTTTGCAATTTTCAACTGCTATTCTGACGTTTGTAATTTAGGTGGATGACTCCAATTAGGTTCACTGGAAAGGTCGGAATGTCTCCTTCGAATAAATCGAATTGGAGCCGTCCACCTAAATTAGAAACGTCAGAATAGCAGTTGAAAGTTGAAAATGAGCGAAAACTGTGATACCAGCCCCTAAAAAAAGCGTAGCTCGGTCCCTAACAATGATAAATCCATTTATTTACCCTTGATGCAAAGAAAAATTCCCACCTTTCGAATGAATCTAATTGGAGTCTTTCACCTAAATTAGAAACGGCAGAATAGCAGTTGAAAGTTGAAAATGAGCGAAAAATCGAACGGTGACTGTGATACCAGTCCCTAAAAAAAGGGCGTATATTTTATCATCAAGATAATCCGATATTAGTATTTCCTGACCCTGAAAACATAGTATTAGACGCCAAAAGGATTATCCTGTCTGTTCTATAAGCGAAAATATGGCCGATATATGATTTTTCAGCCATCTTGGCCACCATCTTGAATATTTAAATTTGCTCAAGGGTGACAAAGAGGCACCCTGCAGAATGTCATTAAGTATGACACAAACAAACATAAAGAAACACATAGGAAACATAAGAAACACAAACACCATAAAACATTGGGTGGACCTTACTTCTAGGTTTTTGGCTCTGCTACCAGATTAGTGGATCTCACATGAAGAATGAATCGACGCAACTCTGAACTAACAAACTAATGAATACTCATCATGAAACGTAAGCTGGTTACAAGCTTATTGGTGCATCTTGTCCTACCAAAATAGGCCTATCATTCCTTCTTTGGATTCAGTTATGAATGCTGACAGTCTGTAAGGAATGAACTAAGACGACGATGAACAAAGACGAAACATGTGGGTACAACAATACCTAAATAAGCGAATTAACTGGCTTTAGAATGCTTACAAACATTGTAAGCTCGTGAGATAAATCGGATATTACAGGAAATCTCGTGTGTTCTGACAATAATGCTCTTGGGGCTGTGCCACTCGTGTAAAATGCCAGAACGGGCTCGATCTCACTCAATATCATATGCCGTTAAACCACGGCCTTTGGTATAGCAATGCGGGAAGTATAGGTTATTACCCGCTTTCCGAGTACTGAGATTAACAATGTCGAGGCCCCGCAGGGGCCCGAGTCATTGTTGAGGTCAAGTTCGAGGAAAGCGGGTAATAACCTATTTATTACCCAGTCGCATAACAATTGAAAAGCGCATTCACTGTAATTGTTATTGTAACATCGCTGAAGGGGAAAATCGATTTTAGGATTCGTTTTTGTGTAAACATTGTTGCACGCACAGTCGCATTGTCAAGCTTTCTGAGCAAGAGAACGTCAGCACGATTCGTTCTTTGTTGTGCGCGTGCTGGCCCTTTGTCGATCTCAGTACTCCAGGCCTGGGATGTAATTCCCTGCATTCCAGGCCTGGAATAAAGATATCAAGCTTGTTGCATTGTTGTTACAACCATTGTTGTATAGTACTGAGATCGTATAAACTGGGTGATAATCGATTGAGTAACAGCCGAAATCGACTGAGTAACAGACACTGGTGCAATTGGTGTACCGAATTGTCACTGAACAACGTGGTTTAAGAAACTCATTTTTACAACGAACCCATTGTTACTGCTTGCGTGAGGGCAGGGCTCTCTACAGTACTGGCTGGATCTTTGATGAAAAATAGCATTACGAGACTGGGTTGGCAATATAGCTGCCGAAAGTGCCGCTGATGCGATTGAGTTGCCGTATTTTGTCAACCGAGGGCGACACCCTCAGTACAAATTGCCAACGAACGTGTTGCTTTTTTTTTTTTTTGCAAACCGGAGAAAAATTTTATTCTGTGTCTGTGTGATATTTTTAAAAAGTATTTAAAAATACTTTT
Organism: Lithobius niger; assembly: GCA_023313725.1. Lineage (NCBI taxonomy): Eukaryota > Metazoa > Arthropoda > Chilopoda > Lithobiomorpha > Lithobiidae > Lithobius > Lithobius niger. The sequence continues at coordinate 5,518 of JAHWFP010011074.1, read as the reverse complement.
TTAGATAATAAAAAGGTGCCACCAAAATCTGCTTAAAAATTTAAATTATTATTTTGAAAACTGCCACTAGCTGCCAATACTAGCTGCCGTACAAAGATGCTACATCAAAGAACAGCCCTCGACGAAATGAACCAGACGTGGAGGCCATTTTGTCTACCCCCTAATTTCGGTGTAGAGCGGACCAGTTAGTTTACGGGCCATGGTAAGGGATGAGAATTTTCCCCATCATCCAACAACGGAAGGCAAAAGACGACTGGTGGTTAGATCTCTGTGAAACGAAAATGAAAACTGAATACTGAAATTGAAATAGGGCCAAAAAAGGAAATAGGACTAAGTAGGGGGAAAGTCTATATTGAGGGACGAACGAGCGGATGGTCACACAGTCGGACAAAAATTAGGTCACAGTCAAGGTCAACTCGGGTCAATGTCACGTGTCAAGGACAAAATAATGCGTCAAGGCCAAGGTCAACCCTGGTCAAGGTCATGCAACATCTGATGACATCACTTCCAGTCACGTGACCCCCATACAAACCGGAAGTGACGTCATTTTCCAAGATGGTGACCCCCATGAAAACCGAAAGTGACGACATTTTCTATATGTCGCTTCCAGTCACGCAACCCATGATAACGGCACTTCCGGTCACCCTCTCTCCCGACGACGTCACATGACCGGAAGTGACGCAATATCAAAATATCAATATCATTCCCCATTTGGTGACAAGTCTACTTACTGTTAAGGTCACAGGTCAATGACCCCAAAGTCAAAGGTCAATGATTCCAAGAAAAAACCGTATGTGACATCATGCCCCCCATGTAACCCAAGTGACGTAAGTTTCCAAGATGGTGACCCAAATCCAATGTCAAAGGTCATTGACCTCTGATGATGTCACTTCCAGTCACGAGACATCTGAAAACGTCACTTCAGGTTGCGGGGTATCTGATGACGTCACTTCCAGTCATGCGACATCCAATGACGTCACTTCCAGTAACGTGATTGGAAATGACATCACTTCTTGTTACATTCCCCCATACAAACTGAAAGTAACTCATTTTCCAAGATGAAGACCCCCACGGAAGGAGGAGTGTGATGATGACACGAATGAAGCGAACGAATAAACTGACACGCAGTCATTGGGTAATGAAGAGAAACAACACCGTGTTCCGAGCACTCACGACGGACCTGAATCGTCCAACATAAGGACTCCCACCAGCTCAGAATCGTCTCCATTATTCTATACACCTTCTAGAACAAAAAAGCAGGTTTCAACTCATGAGGACACGTTTCAGTCTTTGGAGGGCCTTTTCACGTGACAAAAGTTGTGTGATTTCCAAAGTACTATTTGCACAAATTTTTCCAAACCCCAAAAGATAACGATTATGTGTTTGGATTACGATGCAATATGGATACAGGAGACCTCACAATTGGGAATAATACTGTAAAAATAATCGATAACGACATAGTGTTGGCAGGAAAGCAGTACCGAGGAGTTTGCTAACTCAAAAAGACCCGCAATACGAAACGTATGAGCCCGATTTCTTAGCTTCATACGCATCGATTTTGAAAGACAGTAATGCCATATACCGAAACAACGATCCCTACTCGGGAATGTCGAAATCAAACCATGGATGCAAATATGCAAACATTATCAAAACAATTCGGGAGGAAATGAAAAAGGAGAAAAGTGGTTCGAGTCACATAAAGAACCCGTTTAACGGATGAAGCAGAGTCTGAAGAAGAATATGTTGAATCGGGGACTGATGAATCTGAGTCGGAAGCTATGTCGGAAGATTATGCCAAACCGAACGAAATGCTCGATAGGCTGAGACTCTTGTGCACATCATCATTAAGGGTGAAGATGATTACGAAGAGGAAATTACAGAAATTCTAGCAGATTTGGAGGAGAAAGATCATCGAACCTAACCCATTTGGGAATTTTGTGCGGTTGTTGATTTTAACACGACTTTGTTTTGTTGAACATCAATATAATTATTTACAAAACAATTGTTTTTGTGCATTGCCATGAAACAATGCATAGCAAACATTCAAACTTGACAACTAGGTGGGGGATAAGAGCTTGCATGATAGAGTGGATCTGCAGAGTGTCACTACGAGGATAAGGTGGTGCGGACTCGTGATGAATTTCCCCCCCCCCCCCCCCCCCGGCAAAGGCGTGAAAACCCATGGGCGGGGCGAGGTTGCGCGTTCGTGGGTGGCATGAGGTACAGAGGACGAATCCACGGATGAAATTTAATTTTACGCGGAATTTGGTAGAATTAACATGGTTTGGGTTGAAAATAACGACATCTTGGAAAGAGAATATTTGCCTCTCCGTCGTATCTGTGGCCCAAACCGCCATCCATTCCCCCTGAAAGGTCCTACCGAACACAGGCCTCAAATCACGTGGACCAACAGCCACGCGTACCTCACTGCACCACCTCTCCTCCTGCACCCCATCAAGCCAGGGCGTCAGCCAGCTCATTACCGAACAACCTTGAGTTTCCCCTCACCCACCCTATCGACACACAAACCCCTTTTTTTTTGGTACTGTGGCAAGAATGAACTCGCGTTTGTTACCAATTGTTACAGGGAATCGACGATACCCTTCGCAGTGCCAGCCGGTCGCTTTTTTTCTGTACTGCCGTCCCAAGAATGAACTCAAAAAAGAGTTCACCGGAGTTTGATGACATTTCTTCCCTGTTGTGCTTTCATGTATTGACGCAAAGCGATGGAAGATGACGTTGGCGTACGTATTATATAGAAGACGTAATATTTCGTTTGTTAATGATTGTTACTGGCCATGCCCTTTTTCTTTGCTACTGGCAAAAATGAGCTCGCGTTTGTTAATGATTGTTAAAGGGCATCGACAATATTCTTCACATTGCTTGCCCCGTTCGCCCTTTTTCTTTGCTACCGTCCCAAGAATGAGTTCGATCGCCCTCTTTCATTGTCTGGTATCATTTGTTTTGGTCGGGTGTAGTTTTGGCCGGGTGCGGGTTAACGCTCGCTAAAATCCTTTTGACCTTTGAGTTTTGGCTGGAAGTTGCTGATGCTGGCAGTTGCTGTTGCTGGCGTATTATACAATGTGAAGGGAAGTGAAGTTTATTGTTCGCATGATGAATACAGATTATGCAATAGATATGGTAGTTAACAGGGAGATACTTACATTTAATCTGGAAAAAAAAATTTTAAGTACATGAAATATAAATACATGAGTGTATAAATTTAGAAAAACCATTTCAAACACAAGACCTGCTTGAGTGAAACAATCGTGCGCACGACAGCTGAAAAAAGGGGGGAAAACCGCGGTAATGAGAAATATAGCATGAGAATACAATAATATGTATGATGGTGGTTTCATTTGGCCATGCCATTCCGGAGTTAAGGGGCCCTGAACGATCAGTTTTATTGTTTTATATTGTTTTAAACGTTGTTATTCGGCAACACTGCAAATCAGCCGCAAGACGTTAAGTTGAAGATTAATAACGATTTGCAACGATTTTTCTTCAGAGCTCAGAAGGCCCGCAGCATGCTGGTGAGCCAACAATGCACTCGTACTTTGAGAAAACGTGGGAAAAAAATTCTCTAATAGCGCGCTAGCGCTTTGCCCTTAAAGTTCAGATTATTGGATTTAAAAGACGTCTAATTGTTGTTGATCAAGTCATGGTATTTCAATCAGCTTCGTCTACCCAACGGACGCTGATCAAAAAACCATGACCAAGTTAAGTCATCACATCGATAAGATCCTTAGAAGGATCCTTAGCAAGCAACAGCAAAAGTAGCATCGCTACAATTAAAAGTAACTTTTTTCCATTCTTCGTACACACGTCTTCCTTCTTATTTATTTTTTTGGACTTACAGGAGGCTACACAGCCCAAGGTTATGTTTTATTTTATTTTATCTTATTACACTTACGTGAGTTTACAAGCCCAAGCGCTATGCAGCTCATCACTAAACTTAAACTACGCTTAAACTAAACAAAAGTAAGCCAAACACCACGAAAGGACTAACAACCCAACTACGTCACCTTGTCAATTATAACAGAAAACGCCCGGTCGCCGCGCAAAATCCCAAGACTGCCCGAAAATGGGCCCGCGCCCCCCCCCCCCCCCCCCCCCTGCTATGGAGGGACACCAGGAACCTCAAGAAGCTCCCCACATCCCCTTAGGGTAACGCGTCGGAACTGCACCCACCATTTGCAGTCCAACAGGAAGTGCCACACCGACTCCTCGCCTCACCACAGCCACACACAGGCGACGGGCGCCACCCTAGCCTGTGCCCATTGAGGAGCGCGTGACCTGTTCTCAGATATGACAGAAGCCCCGCATGCCTCCTGGAGAGGAGCCCAAGAGCCACTGGGGCAGCAAGTAAAGGGTGTAAAGCATGGAAGTGCCTTCCCTTCTCGCAGCCATCCCTATCCATCTGCCACTCGGCAGCAGACAGAGACTGCAATACTGACCGCCGGTCCCTGGGGAGAGGGCAAACTACACTGAGCCACCGTCTCTGCCCCTGGCGATGGCGTCGGCCATCTCCTTGCCGTGGACCCGACAATGACCGCAGACCCGCCGGATTCTTACCACACCGGATTCTCACCCTGGCCACTTAGCCCGAACAGCTTAGGACCAACCTCCAGCGATAGCGGGTAGTGCACATCCAATGACCGAAAGAACCGCTGGAGGAACTGGATACCCCACGCGGAATCCGAGAAAACACCCATATGAAGGTCCAAACCCACATCCAGCAAGATAGCGAAGCCACCAGCTCCCCTACGAAGTTCGAGGGGACATCCTGGAGCTGACGTGAATAACAAAGTTACGGTGTATAACAATTCTTGGTGCACGAGTTACGTATTTCGTCTAAAATGAAAGAATCCATGTTTCAGCTAAACGCGTATAGTTTTAAACCAAACTAAGTTACGCTGTTGGCAGCTGGAAACGATAGAACGGTTTATTTCGTAGATGCAGGCTTTCAGAGCTGAACTGAATTGTTTCAATGTAAGCAGCAACACTTACTGCGTGCGCGGTAATTTACGATGCTTGGTAAATGAAAAAAAATTATAACTCCAATGTTCCCCCATTTATTGTTAAAGATAATACGTAATGAATGATTATGCTTCAACGGAATTTAGTTGGTTAAATTACATGGGCTAAAAGAAAGTACTTAACACATTTGAATGCGTATTGATTTAACAGAGATGGTGTGTGGGGTGTGGAGCCAATGTAATAAAAAAAATAGGGAGAAGCGACTGGGGGGGGGGAGGGGATAGGCTAAATGGACAAGGCAAAAACGAAAAAAGGAAGGAGTGAGTGACCGAAACGACGAACAGCAGTCTGAGTTTTTTAGCCATAAGAGTAAGACTGGCGTCATTTGGCGACAGAAGGGTGCGCTAACTGAGTGAGCGAAGCAAACGAAAATCAGCGTTGGGCAGCCACAAGTAAGGGCACGTTTACGCAACCACTCGCTTTTGCATTCTCGCAGCTAGAAGCTAGAAATCACCTTAAATCCCAACATGGCGGCGGT
>JAHWFP010011072.1:2259-27700 GCA_023313725.1 Lithobius niger | reverse complement strand
GAAACTGAAAAATGTAAGAACAGAATAAAAGATAAGTGCATTGTTTGGAAATAACGCTACAAGAAAATCATGTTATGCAGCACCACCACGATAGTCCTGTTGTACATCAAACACTTTATAGTAACGCAGCATACTAGCCTCAGCCTTAGTTGATTCAAGGTGTAGCATAGCTCCATTTCCCCTGTCCCTCAAGGCAACTGGTTCAGCGATTAACTTGGACCCTCCTCTAGAGATATAATTGACCAAAGGAAAGGTCAGGTGTCGTAAAATCTGTCATAAAATACCACCTGCTTGATTGTAAACAGAGAAGAGCGAGCCTCGAAATACACACTTGGGATGGCAATTTCATAACATTACATCTGATCTAAACTAAGGCTGAGTCTTATAAAGGAATACTTGAATGAGAACCAGCAAAAATATAGCAAACTTTGAAAACAAAAAGCATAAATGCATACCTAACAAATATCCAGCGGGCATTTTATAATAATCTTCCATGAACAATTTCCACACTTTCACTTTTGTATTCCCATAGAAAATTTGTGGGGTTTTGCCATGACAGGACATGCCAAATACTCACTGTTCAATAACGCTGAACGGAAAGTCAAAAGTTTTCACCACAAAACCTGCAAATTTTCAACTACCTTTGCTGGTTGGTTTCTTCAGGTAGTTAAGCCACTAGCACCCACACTCACAATAATTCGAAATCCAAAACTCCCTCCTTATCACATCATAGTAGGCCTTGAGTCAGCATTCCAGCATTAAAATCATGCTCAATTCGGATTCCAACAAGGGGCACATCTCCACACCATAAAGTCGATGGCCATTCATCAGTGTAGAAGCATGTCTATTAAACTACTGAACACTCATGAACCATATATAATGATTAGTAACACAGTGATGCCCCAATTCAAAACTAGACTGTAAGCAAGCTGGAAGAAATTCCTCCCTTCACCAACCTCGAAGGACGAAACGGATGAATAATCACTGGCTATGAGCAGTGCCAACATCAGCCTGGAATGCTGGCTCAAGGCCTACTTTGATGTGATGAGGAGGTAGTTTTGAATTTTGGAAGATAGTTGGATTTGGAAGGAGTGTGGATTTGGAAGGAATGTGAGTGTGGGTGTTGGTGGCTTTTAATTACCTAAAGAAGCCAACCAGTAAATGTTGTTGAAAATTCGCAGGTTTTTTGGTGAAAACTTATGGTTCAGCATTATTGAACAGTGAGCATTTGTCATGATCTTTATCCAAAGTAATTTCTAATGAGTTGACCGATTATCGGTATTCTAAAACAGGACATGCCTCGATGAATTGAGGATGCTTGAATGATGAATTTCATTATTTACAGTAATACAATTTCAAGTGACAAGTTCTGACCATGATCAAGCATCTGATATCCAAGGGACAGAAGCCTTAGGGGCGTTGCAAGAGACGGATGATGGCAGCAGGCAGTGCAAAGAGGAACTGCCTTCATCGAGAATGTAAATGCTTGGTGATGGGGTGGTGGTCATACATGGAACTAGCTCCAGCATTTCTACTGTATTGCGAAAGCGATTGGTTAGTAATGCGGGAAAATCGGACCTACGTCATTCTATCTGTAGCGGTCGAAACTACGATTCTCAAGGTGCTTGTAGCCTCGTCGACATCAATGTGGTTTTGACCTTTAAACTTCTAGTTTGGTGGCGGTTTTTACTTTTACGGAAAACAGCACACATGTACTACTGGCCCAGCATGTGTAACAGAGAGTCATTTGTCCTAACTGTAGGCTAACTAGTAAGGCTGTACCGAACCGAACGAACCGAATCGAACATGGCCGAACAGAGGGTGTTCGGTTCGGTTCGGTGTTCGGTCTTTCAAACGTAAAATACCAAACCGAACACATTTTCACTTCTAATCAACGGATTTTGATGTTTGAATACACCATTTTGAAGATTTTTTCGCCAGCTTTCCGTTGGTCCAAACCACAAGTTCCTAGCTCTAACGGTTCAGAAGTTATATGGGAAAATGTAAAAGTAGTGGAGATTTTTTTATGTTTAAACAGAGTTTCAACATCTATGGACTTACAAGTCCATGTGAAAATACCTACATTTGTTAAGAAACTTGGGCTTTGGTGAATCTTTGTGAACCGAGTTCTTTTACATTTTAGTTTAAGATAGATTGGTTTGGTACATTTTTGTTCGGTTCGGAAGTGTTCGGTGTTCGGCTTATTTAAGGTTTGTTCGGTTTGGTTCGGTTCGGCTGAAAAATTCTCGTTCGGTACAGCCTTAGTAAAAACTAATTTTAATCGGTGCTCAACCTTCATCAAGAAGTTAAGTTTGCTTTATTCCATACCAACAGAAAAAGAAATGTATTCTGTAGAGTGTTTGGAAGAAGAGCGATCGAGAACCAAATATGAAAAAAATAAAAGACCCCTGGTTGTATAGATTGGGGGGGGGGGAAGTTGAATGCTGTTAAATCTAGACACACGCCAGTGTGTCGCGCCAAGTTAGGCAACAATCACCGCAACAAACATCACATCAGTTATATTGTCGAGGTTGTAAACCATTGTAGCGCGGCGCCATAGCGTCATTGTCTTATATCTTGAAGCATAGTTGGGCACATTTCAGGTACTTGGGGAAAAATAATAATGCAGTACAAAAGGTTAAATTATGTTGAAATCGAGAGCAATGACCCACCTGACAAAAATTAACTCGTGTAGGAATGCCAGCTAAGCCGCTTTCAATGCAAAATCTGACCCTCAATAACGTTGTAAATGTGTTCACTAGCTAGCTAGCTAATTCGCTCATCCCCATGTTAAATCCCATAGGGTGATTATTCATCGATACCGAGATGACGGGGAGGCTTCCAGCTATGAAATTGGACGAATGGGTGCAGTACAATACGAACTGCATAACTTTTATGGTTTGGAGCCTGGGGGCGTAACAGGGATGGCGTGGGAGGGCGCGTAAGTACGAAAATATTGTTATAACCATTGTTAGTATTGTCGGCATCGTCTCTCATTGGACGGCCAAAGTTCGGACAATAAGAACGTGGATACTGACGTACGTGCCTAGACACACACTAGTGCATCACGATAAATCTAAACAACGTTGCAAAGAAATTGTATTCATGTCCAATTCACGTAAAATAAACCAACTGCAAAAACAAAGCAAAATAAACAAAGCCAAAAACTGGTAAAGAGGCCACTAAGTTGAGAGTGGTTCGGCCCTTCAAAGGAGTGATATCTACACACCAAAACTAACTAAATATTGTAATACAAATTACAACAAAATTAAAACCAAACCAAAAACCCATAAAGAGTTAACTAAGTTGAGAATGGTTCGACCTATAGGCAAAAGGTAGTTGCAAATTATTGAAAACCAATTTCTTGTTGACGTGGCACTTTATAGTACACATCTGCACAGTAGTGGAGTTGAGCCAATGCACAATTTAAAAAAAAGGAGTGATATCATATCAAAAACCAAAACTGGTAAAAGGGGCCGCCAAGTTCCGAATGGTTTGGCCCTTCAAAGGAGTGATATCTAAACACCAAAACATTTGATAGCGTTCTGGAAAGCTTGATCAGTGTAGCTATGGTTGAACTGGTGAGGATGGAGGCGTAATGTCCTTAGTACATGAGTGACCGGAGGAAGGGAACACTGGAAGGCGGAGGGTAGTGGACAGTGTGGCTGACGGAGTCGTTGTTAGAGGTGTGACTCCCGGAATGGTAACATGTCGGGAGCAGATGGTAGAGGGGGACCTTGGAGAAAGTGACAGAAATTCTGGAGAGGATGGTCCCAGGAACGTGTATTGGACGTCATAATGCAGCTCCTCCTCACAGGTCAAGTCAACTTCGAGTTTCTCTGAGGCGGAGGGACCAGGTACTGGTTGTCGTGGTTGGATTGCGGAAGGACAGGCTGGGATGCAGAAAGGCCTGGTGAAGGTTGGGAATGGAGACGGTAGATGTATACAGTCCCTAAAGAGGACGTAATGTCAACGCTAAGAGGAACGGACACAACCGGTGATGGTAAGACTGGTGATGTGAAGGAGGGTGTTGCGGAGGTAGGGTCGGAACGACCGGAGCGGAGGATGTAATGGATGATCCAAACTTGCGAAAGGCTCCACAATGAGCTGCGGAGGGGAAGTGATTGACAAGGTTGGGAAAAACCGCAGAGGGCGGCTGCCTGGGTTGTCTATAGATGACGGAGTGTGCCACACGAGCACGTCCGGAGCGTCTGACAGGTGCCTGGGAGATGTAGGGACGACGGAGGGAGACAGGTCTCTCCCCCCCCCCCTCCAGTGGCGGAGGCGGAAGAATCTTGCGTGTCCGGAAGCCCGGACGTCAGAAAGGGTTGATCCGAGGAAGGACTGCGTCTGAAATGGATCTGCGGAACGGAGGGGCTCCCAAAAGGATCATCCGCCAGACTCTTGGTGGCACGTTGAGGAACGGAACGTGAAGTACTACCGGAGGAGGATATCAATCCCGGAGGTGGAAAGCCCGTCCTGCTAGCGGAGGGGGAAGAGTCGGAGCAGGAGGCCGAGATACGCAATTTCAAAGAAGGAACGGAGGACGAGAGGCCTTCTGAAGGACGGACGGAAGAGAATTATGAATTCGGCAAGGGCTGAGGAAGGCCATCCTTTGCTAGAGGAGTAGATGAGGTAGCCATTAAAAACCGTTGTAAGCCAACGGAAGGCAAGACAATGCAGCCGGAGAGGAAGCGGAGGGAGGTACCTTTCGGCGGAACGGAGGTATGCGAAGGAAGCTCGGGACGACCAGTCGTGGTGATCGCCCTAGGAAAAATGATGCTAACAGCTCGCTGCGCTGGAGCTTATATAAGAAGACTTCAGCCCGCGCATGCACAGTACCGTACGAGCTAGGCTGGGAAGACAACTTTTGAGATACTAGGGGAAAATAAAGCTTAAAGGGAGAAACTGCTATTAAAACAGGTAATGTAAATTTTCGTCGGATATAAAAATTCTGCTTCACGGAGGTCCTGGTTGGTCTCCACCCATGAAGATGAAGAATACTTGGTTTTAGGTAGTTTGCCGATTGCCGAGTCGGAAATTGTGCTTTTATGGGAAGGGGGACTGGTTTCGCTTTCTTTATTTCTATGAGGTCTATGAACCACGATGCTACAAGAATGAAAGATCCCTGGCTGATTCTAATCTTGTTCACCACTGATTGGAGTAAGGAGAAAGATGAAGGCAAATGTGAACATTTCTGTCCATGGTATTGTGAGGGTGTCCGTTTCCCAGGCGTTTGAATCTGGGAATGGTGAGACAAAGTTTGGGAGTTGGTGGTAGAATCCCGTTGCGAACACGTATACGAAGGGTGTTTCCCATTTGTAGAAGAGGGCTTTGCAAATGCAGGGAGTCCAACTTCCATTCTGTCATTGGGATCTCCTTTTCGTTCAAAAGCTCATCTGCCCACACATTGAGTTTACCTGCGATGTGTCTTGGTTGAAGTGTCAAGGCTACGGAGTCGCAAAGTTCGAACAGGCGCACCGTTTCTTCCACCAGAAGGAGGGAGTGTGTCCCACCCCCTCTCTTTACGTATATGTCACTGCCGTCATGTTGTTTGGACGTTATCCCGATGACCTTCCCCTGAATTATGAGGCTTCCAGGCAAATGCTCGGAGCTCTAAGATGTTGATGTGCGTAAGTCTTTACTCGTCGTTCCAAGTTCCTGCAGTTTCTTGACCTTCTAGGTGTGCTCCCAAGCGAGAATAGAAGAATTTGTGGATTCGGCTCATGAATCAGGACTCCACCTGGAGATTGTTGAGTGATACCCAGTCGGTTCAGTCCTTCTTTGGGAACCATTCTTCTTTCCTGAATCAGTGTATAGGTTTTGCCTTTCCACTGTCCGAGCGGAACGAGTTTTGCACTTGAACCTATCAGTCCGATGACAGACACCACACCTAGAGCGGTTTTTTCTTTTCCTCCGGAGAAGTTTGGGGAGTTACACGTTGGTTTTTAGGATCCGTTCTGGTAATGGTCATACTTAGTTTCGCAAGTCGAATTGTGCCCCAAGGAAAACAAACATTTTCTCCGGCTGGAATCGGGATTTGCAGTAGTTTACTCCTAGTCCGGGAAATAGGCCGAGGCAAATGTTGCGCTGACTGATAAGTTCTGTCCTTGATTTGTGTCTGACTATAACCAGTCATCGAGGTAGGTGTGTGCTCTGATGTTTAACTAGTGAAGGTGGGCGATAACCAGATGAAGAATTAGTACGGAGACATGCAGAGCAGCGCACAGCCCGAACGAGATGATCTTGAAGTGGTACGAAACTCCTCCTAACATGAACCGGAACAGATGATAGATGGAGGAGGTAAGTGGAGAGGTGAGGTATGCATCTTCGCGGTAGATGGAGATGGTGAATTCGTTCCTCTGAAAAATCTCTCGTATTGACCTTATTGTCTCCAGCTTGAAATGGTCTTTTTGACCATTTTAAGATATTTTTCCTTGGGGTTTTTTGTGGAGTCTTCCCCCCCCCCCCCCCCTGCCTTTCGGGTTTATGTGTGGGGAGGAGGGGCAGGGGTGGTGCAACGAGATAGCTTGCTTGGCCACGAGTTTGTGTACTTCGCCTTCGAGTTGGATGGAGTTTCTGGCATCCAGGATGTGTAAAGCGCTTAGGCCAGAAAACCGGATTGGAGAGGATACCCGGACTCCCAACAATCAAAAACCTCGGAGAAAAAATTTCGTTTTTCAAGATGAACATTTTTTTTCTTTGGCACTCCAGCGGCAAAAGACCTCGCACTTCAAACAAGCATATCTCCACGCACAATGGACTAAAACGACCCATCTTTGCAGCCCTTAATAGCCCTATACTTCTGCTGAAATCCTGCGGAAACAGAACTGTAAAATTCATTACCGTTTATTCTCCACATCAATTTGAAAAAACTCCTCAAACTGGGCCGTAGCACTCACAACTTCCGGTTGCCGTTATTCAAAACTCATGTACATTTGTACTTATTTTTATGATTTTATTTCAAAAAAAAAAAGCCTAAATAGTAAATACACTAGCTTAGTTGTGTTAATAGGAGGAGCTGTCAGTTGGCACTTAACCTCACATACATGTTGGATTTACAGACTTAAAACGTCATAAAAAGAACACCAATAAGTTCGCTTAAATTCACTTCAAGGACACCTACTTTGTCTTGCAAATTTTCGACATCCTCAGATGGCTTCTTCAGGCCTTGAGGATGTTCGGACTTTGAACTACATCTTTCTTTCTGACCACTTGTGCATTCGAACTCATCCTGACCACTTTAGCATTTGAATTTGGCCGCCCTCGTAGCCTCCTGTATTGATCAGCCTGCACACGATTCCTACCATCAAGTTGCCATTGACGATCAAACTGTTCACTGAGGTTTCTGCCAACCAGTTGAGCTCTAGGATACGCAGGGCCCTGGATGTTCATTAGAGGCCCTCCTTTCCAGGCCAATACTTGGCCACGTTCTCCTGCACGTCCACTCATGGTTTTGGAGCAAAACCTAAATGTCCTTGCTGTTAAACAATGATTTTGGCACCAACAAGTCAACTACCGTTTCAAGCACACAAGTAGGTATGAGGGTGAGACAATGTCCGTTACAAGGCTTTCACTTTATTGAGTAAAACTCAAAATACACCTTCTTTACCAAGTCTCGTATCCTTCAAAGCTGCTCCAACCGTTCGTTAAACCGCCAGCTCCTCCCACTTTCCATTGTTCTCCTGGCCCTCAGCCAATCAGGAGGGCGTAGCTCACCTCAGCAGTGGTGAAGATGTTGGTGAAGATATCTTTTTTGTTTATGAAATTGTACGTGAACTGTGCGAAGATGATTTGTTTTGGTAGCATAGCCTGCACTATTTTACTCAACAGTTGGATACAGTCCAAACATTAGAACTTTGAAACTTCGGTTATGTTTAGTTTTTCAAGAATACTTCTTTTTTTTTTCTAATAAGGAAGCACCACAAAAGAAAAAACCATAGCAACGCATCAGATTTTGAGGTTTAAAAAAAATAAGATTAAAAAACAGCCTTCCTGCATCCACTTTGGTTTGTACACTTATGAGAACCAGGAATTTATTTTTTAGGCCTAATGCCTGAGAAAAACAGTTAAGGTACTTGCATAGTTTAAGAGCCTCAAGACTATACGTCTCTACTTGTTGGACTGCTTTCGGAAGACAGATGGCTCATAGACGCGATCGTAATTCATAGCACCCTTTCCTATCAGAGGTTGGGTTGGGAAAAAGTGGTCAATTAAGCACCTATTCACACTCCTTTAAATCCACAATACTCTGATATGAAAAGATCCCACGACTGCATTGATCTTTCATATGAACAGTTCCAGTATACAAGGTTCGTAAGTCGTAAGTTAAGTCAAATTCTCGAAGTTTTCCAGCGTTTTCCGGGATCAGAATTTACATTTTCCATACCATTTTTCAGACGCAGTATTCCAAGTTTGCGGACCTTGTCATGATGCTAAGTTTATTTTTTTTCTCCCAAAAAACTAGAAATTAAGGAAGAGGAGGAAACATTGTTGGATGTGTACGGAAAAATGGTGTAGTTTTTAAATATTTTTTTAGGTACCTAACAAATACTATACAGGTCTGATTGTAGGGCGGCTCGAATACAAGACGAATTGCCATTTTGGGTTCATTAATTCAGCAAAAATAAATGGGCAGGAACAAGGCGGACGACTTTCACCCAAGACTAAATACCGATGTCTTGGTCGAAACTTCGACTGACACTACGTTTGTTTACTTTGGCTGCTCATCTTAGTGACTCACCAATAACTACGCACCACCAAAAGAGTTCTAGGTCTTTCACCCAAGATTCTGCCATTGCCTCTATTGATATTATAATATAAATAAATAATAGTTCAGCTAATGCTGATTCAGAATCGTAATTTTTGTCATTATACCGTTACTGGCAATACTATGAAACTCATCATCATAAAATGGATTTAAAACTTTTTTAAATGCACACTTTCAAAACTCGAGACACTAGCATATCTGCTAATTCTCTAATACTGAGCTTATCTTCGTCAGGCACAATAAGGGTGGTTTTTCTGAACTCTGGCTACATCTTTTTTGTTTACATCGTCTGCTTTCAAGTTTGAAGACGCACTTGAAAGCAGACGATGTAACAAAAAAGATGTAGCCAGAGTTCAGAAAAACTACCCTTATTCTGCCTGATGAAGATAACAGCTCAGTTATTGAAAACTAGCAGATAAGCGAGTGTCTCCAGTTTTGAAAGAGTGCGTTTTAAAAAGTTTTATATCCATTTTGTCACTATTTTTTCAATTCATTACACTTTTTAAGGTCCAATTTTGGTTAAATGTTAGTTTTTGCTAAATAACACAAAAACCATTTGAGCTACTGACATCTCATTAGCACCAATGGATAGGTTCCGAAAAAAACTATTCGAACAGTGTATTCAAACTTCGGAACAAATTCGAAAAAAAATACCGTTTTATATTCGGGCCAGTACGACATATTTTTTTTTAAAAAAGCTCTGAATATTATTCTCAGTAAATTCCAGACTTTTCCAGCCCGAAATTGAAAATCTTGTCAAATCCCATTTTTCTGTACAAAATACAATTGCCGTACCTACCTTCTTTCTTCTTACAGGTTTTGCAGATTCAGGTTCTTGCCAATTGCGAGCTCTTAGTTCTTGAAGCTCATCGAATTTAGCGTTGATGTCGTCGACCTAAGAACGATGAAGCTTTAATGGTACAGAACCAGTTACAATACAATAACATTCTCCTAGAGACCTATGTTTTACACGAAAAGTACATCACGATTTTCGCGACACTTTCTGCCGCGAAAAAGCAATAGTATTTGTGGAAAATAAAGTTAGCTCCTAACGAGATATTTTTTGAAGTGTTACATAATTGGGAATTCGGTCAAAAGGTAAACCAATTTATGCAAACAATCATTGAGTCTGCTAATTCCGCAACGCTAAGTTAGCTATTTTAACTTTTGTGGTGATCCACACCTCAACCATTTGAAAGAAATTTAAACACACAATGAAACCTCTTTGTAACTATAGCTCATGGGAGTTTAGAAATAGCATGTTACATCAGGTTTATCATTACAAACAATCACATATGCAAGCAAAATAGCATTTTTATAACAGTTTATTGTTGTACGAGACCTATGTTATAATGAGGTTTTGTATTCCGGATTCTGCAAACAACGCCAAAAGCATATGAAGTAAGTAACTACAATAAAACTTCTATGGAGTAACGATAAAGCATTGGACTACCCGATTATATCAACAACCAGCTACAATGATATTTTTATTAAAGAACGGCCAACTATCACTATCTGGATTCCTGCAAACAACGCCAAAAGCATACAAAGTAAGTACCTACAATAAAACTTCTATGGGGCAATGAACTAACAATAAAGCATTGGACTACCCGATTATATCAATAACCCCGCTACAATGATATTTTGACTAAAGAACGGCCAAACTATCACTATTCAAAAGCACACACAAAAAAAAAAACACAAAAAAACCCGCTTATAACAATCACATTAAAGAAATGGGATATTTTGTTCCCCAACTTTGTCCTGTCTCCGAATTAACAAAAAAAGAATGTTAAATGTAAGGAGTATGTCCGTTCTAGGCTGGTAAGCATTAGATCCTTACCACCTGATGATCAGCTTAATGACTTAGGTAATTTAAATTTGTAAATATAGTTTGAGCCTATTCGGGCAGAACATGTGTATGGACGGTCGTAGCAGGTTTTTTTTTATTATCAATGGATGGTTAAAAACGGAAATTAAGCTCATTTTCAGACCCAAAATTTCGCAATCATACGTGTGCGGAGTGTTGATCGTTGTCCGAAACTTTCGCGAGCCATGGCCCTTGAGACGGACATGATCGCCGCAGCTGAAGGCAGCCTGGAGGTTTTACTTCGATTGCTGCATGTTTGCATGCTATTTGTCGCGAGTTTGATTGCTTCCTTGCATTCTAGCTTGCCTGCTTGCATGCTCGCTTGCATCCTAGCTTGCTTGCCTGCCTGCTTGCTTATTTTCTGTTCTGTGTTGGGGTTGGATTGGATGATTGATTGACAGTCTGAAGTCCCGTTCGTTATCGGAATTAACCGAAATGAAAGAAGAGAGCCCAGAGTGGCTGGCTTGGCGGGACGAAGTGGCGACAAGTCGAGCAGTGACTGAGAAGACTGTCTTTCGTGCTGAGCATCCATGTCTAAACTTCGCTGCACTGAGGCCTTGTTCGGGTGCTGCGGAACATAACAGGGAAGAAGACAGAGGCCTGAGTGTCTTCGTGCTACCAAAGGCCGGGAACAAACAGGATTGGTCGATTAATTGTCAGGGTTGAGTCTCGTTCATTATAGGAATTAACCGAAACGAAATAAGAGAGCCTAAGAGCACAGCACAGAGGTCTTGTTCGAATGCCGATAATCCAACTGGGACGACAGAATGGCGGCGACGGAGGCTGCTGCGATGCATTTCGTGCCAAGGCTGCAGGTGTGGCCGGTCAGCAGGGGTCTTTGCTTTGACGAAAGAAGCTTGCTTCAACATGCGTGTGCTTCGGGTCCACAGGGCACACGGTGACATTCGTGCTGGGGCAAGCTTAATTTATGGCGGGCCGGTTCCACAAAAAGGGTTTGAATTCTGGAAGACGGGTGTCGAAAGAAGAGCGAAATGTGATGAAGGCTGGGGTATCTTCTTGTCGTGACGAAAGGGGCTTGCTTCAGCCTGCGGAGGTAGGTGGCATCTTCGGTTGTAGAGTTGGTGAAGTGCCGATGGAGACCCTGGTGGTGTGCAGAGTGTGGATCAACCCCGGGAATCAACGGGAAAGGAGCCACGATGATTTGTCCACTTCTGCGACGAAACGACCAAGTTGGTGATGTGATGCCAGCATGGGCGGCTGGCAGTTGTTCATGGTGTGACGAGAGAAGCTTGGTTCAAACTGCAGCAGAGGTAGGTAGCGTCTTTCGTGTTGGAGGTCAGTGGTAACGGAGCCACGGGGCCAATGAAAGATGAAGGGGGTGGCTTCAGCGATGTCTTCGTTGCAGCAATGGACACTAAGGGCAGAAAGCGTGCATTTTCTTCGGTCGGTGAAAGACGACAATAGATTTGCAGATGATGACGAACAGCCACGGCCAGTCGAGGCGGCTAAAATTATGCCGCTCACTGGAAGAGATGTGGATCGGCCATGGGAAACAACAGGGAAGGAGCCATGATGTCTTGCTCCTCTTAAACGGTGTCTGTCTGTTCAGTCACCGAATCCAGGCGTGATGGTCAACGGCAGTGTCCGACGAGGTCATGTGACGATGTCGTAACAAGGGTGTGAGGCGGTCACACGGTGATTGGAGGCCACTCGCTATTCTTGCTTGTTCCCCATGACAGGTAGGTGAGAAGGATTGGTGGTTGTGTGACTTCCCCTTTACCATTTCCGTACATGCATGCTTCAGGCCAATTCGGATGTTGCGAGGCTGTGGTTGTCTTCACCGAGTTGGAAGGGGGCGGGGGATGGTGATTGTCAGATGACAGTTTGGTCGTTGAGCCAACCTCAAATCCAAGCATGAAGGTCGGAGAAAGGCAAAACTTAGAGAGGCTTGCTTTGCTTCTTAGTATTCCAATTTTAGCATAAATGTTTTTTTTTTTAATACAGTATATGTCAAAATTTATGTTATTTATTTTGGTATGAAGTGACTTCCAGTAAGTCTTAAAATTCGGTGTGGTCCGGTAAAAACCGAAACAGCACGAAGGTGATGCTTGAACTTGCTGCCAATGAGGCTTGAGGTTCCAAATGGTTGCTGTCCATACAGCCATTGTTGATGTGACTGTCAGCAAAAAGGAGCACTGGGCGGAAAGCGACGAAAGGGAGGAGGGTTTGACTCGATACATGGGTTCTAACCACGAAAGAGACGAATTGCGTGAACCGTGAAGAGGGCAACATTCTTTGTCTTGAATTCCCGAAACCGGAGGTGTTGGCGAAAGAGAGCAATGGGCGGAAAAGACGAAAGAGGGAGGTGGTCGACTCGATGCGTGGGTTCAAGCCACGAAAGAAACGAGAAGCAGGCGGAGACGCCTTTCATCTTGAATTCCTTCGGTGTCTACAATTGATTTCAACACAGCATTATTCGGCACACAAGGTCCCCCTTATGAATCTTCAAGGGCCAGCCAATCCTACGTGTTGTACCTAGTAAACCGTAAACGCAACACTTTGTTGTTGAGGGAGTGGAAGATGGCGACAATGTGGGAGATCGGTCCAGTAAACACCAGAGGCCACGCTCGCGCGCATCTTAGAACTTGAAAGCAGACAATGTAAACGAAAAAGATGTAGCCAGAGTTCAGAAAAACCACCCTTATTATGCCTGATGAAGGTCACAGCTTAGTTATCAACAATTAGCAGATACGCGAGTGTCTCCAGTTACTGAAAGTGTGCGTTTTAAAGTTTTAAATCCATTTTACGATGAGTGAATTTCATAGTACTGCCAGTAGCGGTTTTTTTGGACGAAGCTGGATGCATTGACGAAAAGGAGCACTGGGCAGAAAACGATGAAAACGTGATGCAATCAACTCGATAAGTGGGTTCTAGCCACGAAAGAGACAAGCAGCAGGAGCAGACAACGCTTTTTGTCTTGGATACTTGAAGCAGGATGCATTGACGAAAAGGAGCACTGGGCGGAATACAACAAAAATGGGAGGCGATCGACTCGATACATGGGTTCTGGCCACGAAAGAGACGAGCAGCAAGAGTAGACATAGCTTTTCGTCTTGGATACCTGAAGCAGGATTCAATGACGAAGAGGAGCACTGGGCGGAAAATGACGAAAACGGGAGGCAATCGACTTGATACGTGGGTTCTAGACACGAAAGAGACGAGCAGCTGGAGTTGACACTGCCTTTCGTCTTGTATCCCAGAAGCTGGATGCGTTGGAGAAAACGAGCACTGGGTGCAGAGAATGCGGGCGAGTCAGCTTGGACGAGAGATCGGTGAAGTCTTTCGTGATGCTGCGTCGACTGAAGCCACGAAAGAGACGAGTTGACAGAAACGGCTAGTAGCGGCTGACGATCCGGACGGCGAGGGCTGGAAGGTCGGCAGACATCCAGGGTTGAGGACGAGAATAAAGGCAGGAGGCGGCAAACGAAAAGGAACAAAAGAAGAAGACGAACAAAGGGATCATTCAGCATGGTCACTTGAAAACAAAGGATGATCAGCTTTCGTCGCTGGCTCTTTATACAGGAGGGTGCGCGCACACGCACTGGGCTACCAAGCTGGCCGGATCTAAGCTGCTAAAGATCTCAAAGGTGAAAACAGCATTACGAGAACGAATGCAAAAATTCACACGCGTTGTATCTAGCGGCAATAAGATTTCGTAATTTCAAAATGCCGCCGCTTCAAGATGGTCAAACGAGTAAAAAGTACGGTAACAGATTATGTGAAGGCAAACCAAGCAGTGCTACATAAAAATACAAACAACGTTTCGAAAATTTTAAATTTTCGTCATCAGGTTAGCAATAAACCAGCATAAAACAGTTATTTAAAAAGGATAAAAACCACCAATTTCTCCCCTCAAAAGAGGCAGAAATGGCAGCAGAAAAGCAACGACCCCCCTGCTCCATTGGGAAACCAAGTCGCAAGGCAAGGTGTATGCAAATCAGCGTCACAATTTCAAAGGTACGATGCATTCGTTATGGGGATTTCACAATATGCCTGGCAAAAGAGTCGCGTTTAAGAGTTTTAATTACTGGAAAATATTCTTTTAGAAATTTATTATCTGACACTAAGTGGTTATGTACGGGTGGCGTATGTGTATGGATGACAAGCGTTTCAAGATGACACAAGAGTCCGAATTAATCTTGAAACGTTTGTCATCCGTACATAACCACTTAGTGCCAGATAATAAATTTCTAAAAGAATATTTTCCAGTAATTAAAACTCTTAAAACTCGACTCTTTTGCCGGGCATATTGTGAAACCCCCATAACGAATGCATCGCACCTTTGAAACACGTGACCCTGATTTGCATACACCTCGCCTTGCGACTTGGTTTCCCAACGGAGCAGGTGGTTTTAGTCCGTTTTAAACGTAGGGTGACTTAGTGGCTTTTGCCATGTTTTAATTTTATTGCTAACCTGATGACGAAAATTGAAAATTTTCGAAAAGTTGTATTTTTATGTAGCAGTGCTTGGTTTGCCTTCACATAATAAGCTTCAAGGTGGTGGCACCACGATTAGTATTGACAGGCAACTTCATTGTTTCAATTGGTGTCAGAAAATAGCATCTACGGTCTCAATCTGAAGGAAATTGGACAATAAGCACGGGTTCATAAAGGCTGCCATTAGAGTTTACAATTGACGACACACTCACTGTTTCACTTACTGCCTATTTCGTCTCCATTCTGAATTTAACGGAATTGAACGGTTAAATCATAATTTTAAAATGGCTACCAGATTTCAAGACGGCGGCCATTAGAGCTCCAGTATAGCAATTTCATTGATAAAAGTCACACTTGGTATCACCTATTTTGTCTCTGTTCTGTTTTGTCTGTATTCCTCATTAATTTTTTACTCCATGACGATGTACCTGAAATTCACTTTACTACGATCCTTAAACATCAGACCACCACAAATCAGAAAACTGCCGACTAACCTCGTGCCGATACAGATAATGATATCAAATATCGGTTGCGATATCTTCGCCAAAAATTGTCCGTTTTTGACGTTCCAATACACCATTTTAACAGTTTTTTCGAGAGCTTTCAGAGCTTTCAGTGCTAATTTCAGAGCAATAGCTTCAGTCGTTCTCAAATTATTTAACAAAAACGGATTCCAAAAAACACTTTACTGCAAGATACTTAATCAATAATCATAGAGCTTTGAGATTTGGAATTTTTCATCAAATTTTGTTTCTGTGCATGGAAGAAACATTAACTTTACTGGAAGTAATGCACTGAAGTATCGGCATCAGTATTGGATCGAATCGGTCAAAGTTGGTATTGGCCGAGCCTTACTGCTGACATTTTTCTGAATCGAAATCGGCATGTTAGTACATCAGTGCATTCTTAATAGCAAGCAGATTTATGTGTTCACTACCTGCAAGACAACCATTTCCCAAAAACCAAGTAAATCTTCACAAGTTGTTTCCTTTTCTCCACGTTTAAATCTGCAATCCATTATCAGGCCTTCAAACTGTTTTATGCGCTGGTCCATTAGAAGCCTGGCTAGGCCGACAGCACTATGGATGCGACCAAGGGCTAAAAAATAAAGAGAAGCATTAAAATAAACAAACAAAGTTAAGTAAATAATTCACACTTCAGTGTTTTGGTTTCTTACTTATAAACTAGAAAATCCTTGAAAACATTAAGGTTGAGGCTACTTTGTTTTTTTCATTCTAATTACGCACAAGTCACACTTGTTTACGCAAACCAAATGTAATCTTCGTAAAATTACTAGTGAAAGTCTAGTCTTTTACAAGGCGAATTTTCACTAGTAATTTTATACGGCGAACTTTTATTTAGTGATTGACCAGATACCATTTTACCGGATTCGAATCGGTTTCGAGTACTTTAATGCCAGATCGGTTCCGGATCCAGCCGGACCAGATGCAGGGTAATTTACACAAAAAAAAAAAAAAACCATTACACGTAGGCTATAACACTCTGTTTTTGATATGTTGCTAAATTCTTCAAATTTTCTTTGAAACATTCAAACATAGCACTCATTAGGGGTTATTCAATCAGAAAATATGTTTCTAATTAAATGATTTCTCATTGATTAGCCTACCACTTCATTTCAAAAATAATTTGTAAAATTTTGCTATATTTGAAACTAGTATGCATGCTATGCATTGATTTTAGCTTACATTTTTTTTTTTAATTTTTTGGACAAAACTGAAGCCTCGACTCTTGAGACTTGCAAGTTATCTTTGGTTTATCATGCTATTATTTTTTGCTAGTTTTTGATGCCGTCATTAAACCGTCGTACTTTTCAAATTTAAGCCTTTGGGGTCCAAACGACGATGTATCGTCACTTCAAAACCATTTCAAAAACTCCCGATGCAGCCCTCAATTCAAAGCCCTGTTGGCAAAGAAAAACTGCCAGTTGCATACAACAGAGGTGTAATTCCAACTGAATTAAGTACTTTAGCACGCGTGTTTGGATTTATTTAATTTAATATCATCTTTTAATCACCTCAGTTGATGTTTATGTTGAGTTTCGTCAAAATTGACGTGAAATTGCTTTTGTTTGCTGAAACTAGCCCTTGATTCAAGCTGCTGTAACTCAACAACGCAATGCACGCCCGCCATCTTGGTCGCATTGGAAAGCTAGGATTCCCCGATCGTTGCATTGAATGGCACTTGACCACTTATCGCATTGGGACCCAGTCTTAAGTGACGTCACGCAAAGAGAGTCTAGGTTACAGCCATTGGAGCTAGCAGGTGAGCGCATCTTGCGGACAGCCGGCTAGGAGCACGATGGCGGTCGACAACGATTACTTTCAATGAGCATGAATATTGAGGAATAAAACAACTTTAAACTACTTCTACAGTATTAAAAACTTTAAAAAATTTCAGAAGCGGTAAATAATCTTGTATCTAGACACACGCTAGTGTATCAAGCAAAGTTAGTCAACAAACATCACATCAATTCAATTGTCGAGGAGGTAAACCATTGAATTGCGATGCCATAGCATAAGTGTCTAATACCATCCATATATATAATACGCTTAGGATGCACTTAGCAAAATCATCATGCACTATAATCAGGGTTCACACACATCAAAGAAATTCTTTATAAGCACTTTTAAGGACTTAAAAGCACTTTATAATGACCATTTGTAAGCACCTTTCAGTAACAATAGTGCCTAAAAAGTTATCCAGTAATGGCTTGAAAATAGCTTAGGTTAGGTAGGTAAGATTTTTTTAAAATAAATGTTTTAAACTTTAAATAATAATCAAATGTACTGTACACTAACCTTAAATTATTTTTCTTATAATAATATAGCACTAATAGTTGAGTTTTACTGTTGCAAATTAAATTCTATTTACAAGAGACAACTCGTATTTTCAGGACCTTTGGACCATATTTGGACCATGTAAGCACTGTAAGCACCCTGTGCGAACTCTGTATAATGAATAAGGGCGAGCGGCCAACAATGTCTAACAATCAGTAACAAACGAAATACTGCTTCCATAATGCTGGCTATTAGAGCCGAGTTTAAGGGCGCGTTTACGCAGCGACTCGCCTTTGCATTCTCACAGCTAGAACTCAATCACGATGGCAAAGGTGACATTGCCATGGTAACAACGCTAAATGAATTAGCTAAATCCGACATCGTTTGAGTAAATACTTGCAGTCTTATAATCCATGCCAATAATATACAGAATTCCTCATGACGAAACAATTTTCCCAAACGCTTCTGAACTCACGTTATTTGCTGTTTTCGTTGCGAGGCGGCAGACATAAAAACGCCACCATGTTGGAATTTGAGGCGATTTCTAGCTTCTAGCTGCGAGAATGCAAAAGCGAGTGGTTGCGTAAACGTGCCCTAATAGTTTCAAGGATGTGCCCTGTAACAATCAGCAAGAGGAAGAGCAGGTTACTTCTTGCCATCGTAGCAAAGAAACCCCCTGTATCAGTAACAAACGAAATATTGCTTTAATAATTCAGCAACATAACAGTGGCACCCTCCATTGAAAAGACATTCACCACCCTAAGAAAACAAAACAGCAGGGGGAGCAGGGATGGGGGAGTTGCAGGAGGGGAAAGGGGTTACCGCGGGCGGGCGTGCGTGCTAATCTGACCCGATAATGGGGTAATGTGGCGGGGGGGGGGGGGGTTTGACAAGGGGGAAGGGGCCTTAGTGCCCTTTCATTTAATGCTGCCCAGTAATGTATTTCGCTCAGGTATGTGTGACAAAAATTAACTAGTGTTCAATGAATGTCAGCTAAGCAGCTTTCAATGCAAAATCTGACCCTCAATAACATTGCAAATGTGTAACTATCTACTAGCTAGCTAATTCTAGCCCACTCATCCCCATGTTAATTTCGATAGGAACATTTTTTGGTTTACAGCCGGAGGGGGCGGTATGGCGTGGGAGGGCGCGTAAGCACGAAAGTATTGTTATAACCATTGTTAGTATTATCGAAATTATGTCTAATTGGACGGCCAAAGTTCTGATAATGACAATGTGTATACTGACGTGCTTATCTACAGGGTTCACAGCAAAATCTTTACACAAAATCAGACAAGGATAATTTAAAAAAAAAAAAAAAACATGGTAACACTCTTTGCAAAAATGTAATGGTTCTTTAACATGTGGAAATAAAATCTGCCAATAGGTTATATTTTTAATCAATTTTACCACACCCCAGAACTACAGTTTTCAGTTTCTTAAGCTTGACCAGCTCAATTTCAAGTGCTTCTTCCTCCAATTGGGCATTTTTTCTTGTATGCTTCTGTTATCTTCAACTGACTTAATCTGGTTATGTTTGTTTCTTTGCTTGATACAGCTATGGCTTTTTTTTTATTCAACTTGTGTTTCAGTTCACTGACATGCTCATCGTAACGTATGTGTGAAGACTGCACCACTCGCCAGCAATTTTCTATCTATGTTGATGGCTTCGATAACACCAGCTTCTGCTATTGCATCACAGACACGACACTGATTCACAGTAGTTTCTACCATTAAGTTCTCAACCAGGATGGATTTGTTTATCGAGAACCCACTCTCCACCGAAGCATTACCGTGTGAAAGGATCAGACATAATTTCACAACATGCCATAGTTCACCATACTTGTCATTATATTTATAATGCTAGCAAAGAATATATCCAGTCCAACCTCACCACTTTTCATTTTCAAGAAAAAATCCTGAAACTTGTCTTAACAGATGCTTTGATGCATCACACTGTATTGAGTACTGAACTTTGGCCTTTTCTGCAATGTTATCGTCAATGCGGTTAACCGAATACGTTATTTGAAGCAGAATTTATGCACGGTCTTCCCAAGTTTTGACGTGCCAAGTTTTGACGTGAGTTTTGTAGAGAGCTGCAAGCTCACGTGTTACGCTGTTCTTTAGAGGACTTCTTTCCTTCAACTTAGCAATCATTGCTTCTAGCATTCGTCTGCATTGGAGAAAAACTCTGATTTGGTAAGCTCATTTGCTTTTACTTTTCGTAGGTATTTCTTAGCTGCGTACCCAATGTCAATGCCACTTAGACACAACAAATTATCAACCTGATTGACATCAATAGCGAGCAATTTGGCAACTGTTGGTGCTTCTTCAAGTTTCTCTTGCTTTACACATCTGCGCATTAGTAATCTGAGTAGCTCATGAAGATCCTTATACAGGTAGGGGAAAAGAGGCATAGCACTTTGGAACATGCACAAGTTTGTTGTATGAACACAAGTATTTATTCCACACACAATTAATTTTTAATTTCGTCGACTTTGCGGAAATATCTCTAATTTCCCTGACCTTCCACGACTTTCCATACACTGTGAACCATGATCTAGACACACGCTAATGTGTTGTACAAATCTGAACAACGTTGCAAAATAAATTGTGTCTACGTCCAATTCACGAAAAACAAACTGTCAAAATAAAACCAAAAACTCGTAAAGAGGCCACCTCGTTGAGACTGGTTCGGCCTCACAAAGGAGTGATACGAAATTAAAATATTGGAAAAATGGCCACACAAGCTATAGTTGCCGTGGCACATTATTACACATCTGCACTCTAGTTGAGTCTAATACACAATTAAAAAAAAAATGAAAATTTTAACTTGTTAAAATTAGTTTTTACTATCATAAAAATACTTACCTCCAGTCTACATGCTAAATTCGTTTAATTTTGCTTTTCCCATGCTCAACCACCCATAAATCCTGAATTTATGAATTTCAACGTCAGTTGCCCTCTTTTCCCGCTAGGCGCGCTACCAGCGCTGGCGCTGCAGCCGCCTGCCTCGTGGGGAAAACCCCATTCGCTTTTTGAACCTTTCTCGTTCGTTAGCGGGGAGGCAGGGCGGGTTCTACTGGAGGTAAGTATTTTTATGATAGTAAAAACTAATTTTAACAAGTTAAAATTTTCATTTCTTACTATCTGCAAAATACTTACCTCCAGTCTACATGCTGACTTTGTCGGAAAAGGCGGCGGGCAACTAACAAAAAAGGGTTAAGTACAAAGTAAAAAATTTTCCACTAAGTCCAACAACCTTAATCAGTCAACTCACCTCAATGTGTTGTCTTGACGTTCGAGTCTCCTCCCTCTCTCGTTCTTTGGTTTTCGGCGTTATAGTTTTTCTGCCTGCCGAAACTATGTGATATGGCTTTCCTCTGGTGTGCGTTTCTCTCTCGTGTCCGCAATTCACTAGAGCGCACTGCCAATATCCTTTCCACCTGCGTTCGTCTGTCACTGATTGGTCTTCCGCACTGTCGTTTGCCGGTTTTGTGTTGACCCGGCGACCACGTGCTGTTCGACGACGTTACGTCTACTCTCACCACAGGTTTCCCTCAGATAATGCTTAATGAAGGTGTTCCTGCTCCTCCACGATCCCGCTGCCACAACTTCGTCTAACGGGGTCCCGCAGCCGTATGCCCATGAGGCCGATAGTGCCCTGAGTTCATGTGCCCGAATCGCACTTGGGACGTCCGGGTGTTCCGGGCTCAGTTCATACGCCCTCTTGATCACCTGGCATATCCAGCTTCCAAGTTTAAAGGGGGTTACCTGTTTGTTTAATACTTCGCCTGAAGCCGAGTCCACGTCCAGAAACAGCGGTGTGTATCCCGTTCCTTGTCTCACTTTCTGTATTGATGTTGAAGTCTTGTCAATGTAGTATCGGAGTGCTCTTATTGGGCATTGTGGTTCACTGCTCCGTTCTCCAGACTTCTTCCCCAAGGCGAGGATCACGACAGGCTTCTGTGCGACGTCTGGCCTGGAATTCTTCGCCTGGAAACAAGCCGGGAAGACCAGGGAGACTGAGGACCAGTCCCTGGCGAAACGAAGGAAACCATCGTCTCTAGCGAAGGCTGCTAACTCGCTTTGGCGTGCTGCCGACGCCAGTGCCACTAAAAACACCGTGTTCTGAGTAAGTAGCGTTGCATTCGCACCATGGAGTGGTTCATAAGGAGGTTTTGTTAAGCTATCCAACACAAGAGGGAGATTCCATGTAGGGAACAACTTCTTTGTCCTCGGTCTCGCTTTTTTGAATGAGGATATCATTTGCGAGATCCTGGGGTCCGTCCCGACGGACGACTTGCCTAAGCAGGTCAGTACGGAGTTTACTGCTGCCCGATAGCCCTTGATGGAAGTTGGGGAAAGGCCTTTTTGAAACAGTTCTTCCAGGAATTGCGACCAAGCCACCACCGGGGGGTCACATGGGTCACAGCCTTGTTCAGTCGCCCACTTGAAACATCGTCTCCATTTGCTTTCATACAACTTAACTGTCGAGCTCCGGACGCACTGTAGGAGTCTGTTCGTGACTCCCTCCGAGAAACCTTCACGCGTCAGGTGTCCCCGTAAAGTCTCCACCCGTGAAGATGAAGCACCTCCGGGGACGGGTGGATCGTCCTCCCGCGGTGTTGGGACAGGAATCGGGGGGTTAATGGTAGACGAATCGGATCTTCCTTCGCCAGTTCTAGTAGGTCTGGGAACCACGTCGCGGCTGGCCACAACGGTGCAACAAGAATGTATGAACCTGAATCCTCTCTGATCTTGTTCAGAACGAGTTGGAGAAGGCAGAAGGGTGGGAACGCGTATGCATCCATCCCGTTCCATGGAATGGAAAAAGCATCTGTCGCCCATGCTAGATGGTCCGGGAAGGGGGACACAAAGTTCCTCAATTGCGAGTTGTTTCTTGTAGCGAACAGGTCGACCATCGGGGTTCCCCATGTTGCAAAGAGACCACGACACACATTTGGGTCGAGCTGCCATTCCGTCGTCGGCATTTCGTTCTTCCTGGAGAGCTCGTCGGCCCATACATTGAGCCTCCCCGGGATGTGTCTGGGTATCAGAGTGATCCTGAAGTCCTCGCAGAGTTGCATTAGTAGCGACGTTTCTTGCATCAAGGTTTTGGAGTGTGTCCCCCCTCCCCGACGGATGTAGGCTACAGCCGTAGAGTTGTCGGACATCACACCGATGTTCATTCCCGAGATTTCCTTTTTCCAACAGTGAACTGCGTACCTGACAGCTCTCAATTCTAACACGTTGATGTGTAGACCGCTTTCCGCTGTCGTCCAAATTCCTGCCTCTGTCCAATCTCCCAGATGGGCTCCCACCTTGTGGATGACGCATCCGAGAAGAGGAGTAACTCCGGACGTTCTTCCTTCAAAGGCACACCCACCTGGAGGTTTTCCGTTGACATCCACCATGTCATGTCTGGAAAGTCGTGAAGAAGTATCACGTCGCTCCAAGACTGCCTTGGGTTCCATTCTTCTTTTCTGAACCAGTGGATGGGTTTCACTCTCCACCGGCCCAGCGGTACCAATGTTGCATTGGAATCTAACATACCGATTGTCGATGCGAGTTCCTTTGCTGACGTCTCCGTCCTGGCGTGGAGGTTCCGCAGTGAGGCTACTGTTTTTTCCACTCTCTCTTGTGAGGGCCGGACCTTGCACGTTACCAAGTTGAAATCTACCCCGAGGAACACGAACAATTGGCTGGGGGTAAGTCTTGACTTTTCCCAGTTTATCCCCAGTCCGAGAGTACGAAACAACTGTATGCACCTGTTCATCTGGATTATAAGCATGTTTGGCGACAGGTGGCGGAGTAGCCAATCGTCCAAGTACGCGTGTACTTTTATCATCTCCTGGTGGAGTGTCGCGAGAACAGGACGCAGGATCCGGGTGAAAACTTGCGGCGCTGTAGACAACCCGAATGGTAGGGTTGTAAATTGAAACGATGTTCCTTCGCACAAGAACCTGAAGAGGTGACGAACTGCGGGGTGTAGCGGGACGTGGAGGTACGCGTCTTCGAGGTCTAGAGAGACAGTGTATTCCTTGCTCCGTAGAGCCTCGCGAATCCTCCCGATTGTCTCTATCTTGAATTTCTCTTTCTGTATATGGCGATTCAGCAGACGAAGGTTGAAAATCAGCCGGTTCCCCCCCCCCCCTTCTTCGGGATGACCCTCACCGGGCTCCAGAAACCTTTGGAACCTGGTGGAGACTTCTCGATCGCCCCTTTCTGAAGAAGCTTCTCCACTTCCATGCGAAGTTCCGGGGTCTTGACGGTCTGACACGCCATCCCAGGTGCCTTGTCGGAGAGCTTTGGTGACGAGATGAGGGGGGGGGGGGCGGTGATACCCGAACTTGATTGTTTCCAAGATGAATGCATCGTCCGTAATCAGTTCCCAGTCGCTGAGGTGTTTCGCCAGTCTCCCCCCCACCTGACAGTGAATGGGGAGAGACTGCCCGGGGTGGGCGTCAAGGTTTGCTGTTGGCTCTCCTCCCTCTTCCTCGGGATGCGCCTCTACCTCTCTGTTGACCGGGATTGTCCCGAAAGGGCTGTAGGTCCGTTCTCCTCTCTCCTCTCCCAAATCTCCTCCCCTTACCATCTTGGGGGTAGTGCGGGTAGTTGGGAAAAATCCTGCTTGAAGGCCTGGTCCTAATCCGACTCCCTCTGGCACCCGAGGTCCCCGCTTGAGGTGGTCTGGTCTTCTCTTTCAGTTCCGGGGCTAGTTGAAGGAGTTTACCTCCGAACACCTCCGTCGACCCGTGTATTGGCGTCAACCTCAACTGGCCGGCAACGTCCGTGGGGATGTTTGACGCAGTTTCAAGCAGCGCGTCCCTCTTCCGAAAAACCGAGTTTAAAAGGAGCCGCGACGACCAGTTCAGGCTGTCCCGTTGAAACGACGAGGCCCGTTTCATCATGTGAAGGCACTCCTTAACAGTCTGATTTTCCCTGAGAGAGGGTACTTCAGCCACGAGGCTCTTGAGAGCTGCCGTAGACGCGGAGTAGGCAAGTTCCGCATGCGAGTTAGCGCGAATGCTGCAACGTAGTAGAATCTCATCCTCGTCGAATTGCTGCATTGGTGTGCGGATGAACTGTGGGGTCCGGATGGTAGAGTCCAACTCAAGGTTCATTTTCTCTGGGAAGTACTCCGCCTCAGAGAAGGTAGAATACCGCTTCTTGGATGGGGCACCTTTTCCCGTTGATCTGAAGAAAAATTTCGTCATAGCCGGGTCGTGGGGGGGAAGAGGCTTCGAAATCGAAATTGGCTGTCCGCTCTTCCGCGTGAGAGACTCCGCGTTGAGTAACTGGCGGAACCCAACCGCCGACTGAGGAAGGTGAAGGGGTGGGTCCTTGGTCGCCCCCGAATTCGCGAACGTTTCGAGAGGCGGGTCGTCCAGATTAATTTCCACTGGTGTCGCTTCCTTGCAGAACCTAGTCTCCTTAAGGTGCTTGAATACGAAGCCAGCAAACTGTTTCCAATGGATGAGTCCAAGCCCTTCCTCGAAGGGGTCGTCGTTGTCGGTCGATTCCGAAGTGGGGGGGGGGGGG
>JAHWFP010011071.1:0-10901 GCA_023313725.1 Lithobius niger | reverse complement strand
TTGGGCGAACCCGTTTAAAGATGGTAATTGGGGCAGAGTGTGGAAGACCTCGGCAACTAATAGTAGTAAGCAAGAAGGGCGAAGTGCCACAGTCTATGAGAGGTCCGTGCTGTTGAGGGTGTTGTGTGCATAGGCAACAGAAGTGATACTCTGGCATACGGTCCACAAGTCTTCATTGCCTGCTGGGGATGATCCAACTCCTTGAATCTTGATTCCTTACGATAGTCCCTCGTCGTCGTATCTGAAAGAAGTAAAAAAGGACGAAGCCTAACTAACGTTACCCATGTACACTACGTAGTAGCTCTGCACTGCTTACCGTGACAGATAGTGTTGGGCTGATGAAGTTCAGAGCTTCAGATTCCCAAGTCCACATTTTATGTATATGCAATATGGCGGTTAGGCCTACTGTTCAAGACTTGTTGGGAGAAGGGAAAGAAGAAGAGGAAGGGTACAATTTACAGAGTGAAGGTAAAAAGGAAAGAAGGCGCAATAACGAGGTTGAAGTTCTTACAAAGGAGGGTTAAACAATGCCAACACTACTACATAGCTGTACAGCGGCGTTAATCAACAATTGTTGCCTTTGAACAGACGGAACAGAAAGCACGAGTCCATGCGTGAATACATGCAAGCATTGTTGTGGTCAGCATACAAGCAAAGAAGGCTCTCAGCATAGTTAAAAGACGCTACTGAATTAGTTAAAGGGAACAGTGGTATAAATAACACATACGCCTTACAAAGCAAAAGGGAGTCTACTAATTGGGGAACTTATTACTGAAAATCCGGGAAAGGGTCAGGAGACACTTACGTTACGTAATTACGTGATCCCACATATTCAATTCTCATTTTAAACATGCGCGAAAATTGCGAGTTCAAAGGACGATTCAATGTGTAATTGGTTTCTGAAGAAGCAACGAAAATGATAAAAAAAAAAGTAATGATGTATCAGTTTTTTTTTAAATGGCTCGAAATTTTGCCGGCCCCCAGTCAGGCCGGCTAAAAATGGTTTTCTTTTGCTGTTAAAAGTGCTATACCTGTCAATTTTTGCATTATTGCCTCTGATGCTGTTGGATGCTTGAGACTTGAATTGCCACCCCAGTGACCCAGCCGTGCATGCGCGGTCCTCCTTCTATAAGAAAGATGGCTAGGCGGGCTCTCCATCTCTTTGTCTCTCAGTGTAGTCAAAAGGTGATCTGAGAGGGGAGGCAGGGAGGGGCCTAAGGTATAGCACTTTTAACAGCAAAAGGAACCATTTTTAGCCGTCCTGGCTGGGGGCCGGCAAAATGTTCTTTCTTTATGCTGTAAAGTGCTATACCTGTCAATTTTTGCATTGACAGGCCGACCTCGTCAAATTAGGCAGCAGGCACCTGTTGAGCGAGTTCTCTGAGGTGGTTTGTCACCTTGTGTAATTATCCGGGGTGCAGGGGCATGCCCGGAGATTGAAACCTTCAACATTTTTCCCATTATAAAGATGTTTTGTAACAAATGAAGGGAAGATAGAAGAAGGGGTGACATTACCTTTAGCGCCGGTCCACACGTGCGTTTTTTGGACGCTGCGGTGACGCATCCAATCAATGCACACATGCGTTTTATTAACGCGCGGTGCCGCTTCGGTGACGTATGTGTGCGTTCGGTTCCCTGTCCTCGTGTACAAAAAATTATAGTTTGAAATCAATGAGACGATGTTGCTTTTTTCGCCTACCTCGTGAACAAAAAATATATTTTAAAACCAATGTGACGAATTTTGGTATATTGATGTACTAATTTAAGACGTACCAGGGAAAAATGTTATACATCCTTTGCAGATTAACTAAAAAATACGGATAAGTTCTTTAATTACTTCCCAATTAGTCTTCAATCATTTCTGCAGCAACATTTCATATTTCAGGATAGTTCTTTACTCCCCCAATAAACAATTCCATGTCTATTTCTTCGAAATTGGACGCCATTTTCGGTAACGCTTTTGCGGTAAACGGCGGACGTGTGCACCGCAAAAGTCATCCAAGGTACTCAGAGACGCAATTGCGGTTTTTTAACGCTGCGGTACCGCTGCGTTGACGGGAGAAATTGAGTTGCAAAACGACCGCACGAGCGGCGGGTGATCGGCGGGCGGTAACGCAACGTCGACGCTGGTACGTGTGCAGTATCCAACAGATGGCACGTAAACCAAACCGCAAATGCGGTACTGCAGTGGCGACCGCACGTGTGCACCGGCGCTTAGGACCTCCGTGGGTCCTTGAGACGGTTGGAATGGACCAGTTCTTTTAATACTCCATGGCCTTAACTCATCTTCTTTCCAATATTTACTGAATTGAGTCTTAATTTTTTTTTTTTGGGGGGGGGGGGGGGAAGAATCCATTTGAAAAAGACTAGCTGGCCGTTGGATGCCATGATCTTCGTCTTTGCTTCCCATCTTAATGACTTCGCTCGATGAAGAGAGGGGGCTTTAAGAGGAGTTTTTGAAAGTTCGTTGTAAAAGTTAGTTTTTTCTTTTTTTTTTCTTTTGGAGGTCGTTTGGTAACATGGGAGTCGAAAAGGTTTGACTGGCAGTACCTTCCTAAACGATCGAACAGAACGCACCACTGTTTGAGACAGTTTGGCTCCAAACTTGACGTCGCGCGTGCGCAGTAATGTTGTATCAGGCGATCAGTACCTTCCAAAACTGCAATCACAGTTCAGCAAAACCAAGAGCACTCGTTACGTCATAACTTTTAAGGTGACCAGACGTAGCTAATTGATTGGACTAGGCTTGGCTAATGGATGTGACCACGTGCCAGCAATGCCAAATTGCAAACCATCTCGGGGAGGTGGTTTGGAGTGGTTGCCAGTCGTGGAGCTTTTGAGCATGCGTGAGGAACCGGAAACAGATTCATTGCTGACGATGGTTGTGACGTAAGCAAGTCACATCAACACGGCTATAGTAGCGAATGAGCTGAACTGTCACCAACAGTGGTGCGTTTGGTTCGTTCTGTTCTGTGCTTAGGGAATGGACTGTAAAAATGTGCGGCCGGCTAGCGGACCACTTAGTTGGGTGGAGTGGGGTGTGATCGTAGCCCTATGCAGTATTGTCTGGCTTTGGCCCTGCATGGGGAACAAGGGATGTCCGTTGTCGGGGTGTTCGATAGTCCAATCATGTCGTGAAAAACGGGTTTAGAAGAGCTTTAATTATACTGCCGTAGAGAGTATGCCTAAGTTGTGGGCGATAGAAGAAGTCCGAATAGAATCCCATGCTTGGGCAATTTGATCTTGCTGAAGGTGGAGGATGGAGTCCGGAAATTGAGGCGAATTTTCGTTGGAGTCTGTAATGACCACAGGGTGTGAGGGAAAAGTGGCCGGTCTGAGGCGTGGATCCGTAGGCGTTACTTGTAGAGCCGTATGAAGGAAACGAGTAGCATGTGAGTGGTGCTTGTTCTGTGTTAGGTCAATTTGATCGAGCACCCATGGTTGAAAAGTTATGGGGGGGGTTAAGGCCTGTGTGTGGAGGCGGGATCGGAAATTCCACAGGTTGAGGGGCTGCATTTTGTATGCGAAGTGTTTCAATTTCTTTCTTGAGCGTACAGATTGTGTTGTGCTGCTGGAAAAAAAAACAATTTTGTAGATGCAACAAGAACGGTTTCACTTTGGCCCGTTCGTTTAAGCGAAGCTTGTGGCGTAGGGACAGTATGATTTTGTCCGAGTTAACCTCCACGATTTCCTCGTCGTCCAAGCCATAAAAGGGAGAAGGGTCCTGAGGAACAATAGGAGGTTGAGAGCTGGATTCCCTTGGAGAGGAAGTGGCATCATTGAAGAGGGGATTCGGCATCTGAGTTTCCTGCCCATGGAGAGAATGGGGTTGCGGGAATCACGGCATCTTCGGTTGTGGAGAAGACGGCATTATCTTTTAATAACGGGGCAACGTCGGGTCGGTGATGATTTCTGGAGCCCTTTGAGAATATGGGGAATCTTGGTGAGCACCTGAAGAGACAGAGACAGTGCTTACAGTGGAGTCAGAGGACGTTGCTGACTTAATCCAGGATGGCTGAGACAACGGGGTGAACGTTGCAGACGGAGGGTGCCCCTTGCCCGGAGTGGGGGGGTACTACTGGTGGAGTGAGCGGAGCTGGGAGGAGAGGTGAGCCGAGGAGAGGTGAGCCAAAATTAGATTTGAGGCGTTTTACTGCAAATTTTTGATTGTTGGCTTGCCTCTTGCGGGTGGCGGATAGCAATTGCCTGGACACAATTTCTCTCCATAATTTATGGGGAATAGTGACACAGATTGAGCATGGTTTCCCATAATACTCGCAAAGACGATGATACTGACAGACTGTCGACCGTGGATCAAGTCATTTGGGATTTAAAAGCCCTGCGCAGTGGCATTTTCCTGGGGCATCGATCACTGGAGTCCGTCCAATATAGATGTCCTCCTCATCTTCTGGCATGAGTGGCACTTTAGTTTTCACCATGATGAAAAAAAACGAAGGGAAACAAGGTGAAGTGGGGTGCTATCAGTCGTGGTGCAGGCCCGCAGAAAAAACGTAAGAGAAGGGCGGGAAAAAGCCGGAAGTGCAGGGCGGAAGTCGAAACCGAAAGGAGCGCCAGTAAACGGTTTGGTAGCGGTGTAGGGAGCGTCTGTGTGCGAAGGGCCAGCGGTGACCGGACGTGATGGAAGGCTACGTGCGGTCCTGAACAGAGTGCGGGTTTCCCGAACCAATTTAGAGAATAAGCCTTCAGAGTAAACATTGTTGTGGCGGGACGTCGTGTGTGAAACGAAGGCCTGACGTAGTTTGTGGACATAGAATGCCTGTGAGAGGCTAAGGGGAAGGCAAGATAGCAGAGCCCGTTATCGGATCGGGAGGTGGGCAGTATCGACTTTGCACTGATGATGGGAGTGGTAGTTGAGAGGCGTGATCAGTAAGTGAGGGCCCGATTCCGAAGGGAAAGGCACAGCACAAAAATGTTGGTGCGAAGGGGTCCAGCGAAGGGAAATTCAGTCGAAAGTTAGGTCCTGAGGAGCCCAGGTAATTATAAGAAAAAGAAGGTCGGACTCTCGCAAGGAGTGCACAAAACGAAGGGGATCTGTATCGAGGTCAAAGTAGCAAGCCATGGGGCAAGCCTTGGCGGAGATGAAATGGTCAAGGAACCAGCCGTAATCTGATGTGAAGGAGGGCAGCTCCGGCAGAACGAAACAAAGGACCGTGTTGAAAACTTCGGACAATGAAAGATCTGGAGCTTCGGGACCAATGAACAGGATTGGGTGTGTTCGTATGACCGAAAGGCGTGGACCCAGTCGTAAGGCAGGTTGGCCGCAGGAGTTGACCGAAGGGCCAGGATGGAAAATCTAGCAAAGGGAGAACGGAGGTAGAAAGTAGTCGAAGCTCATCACCGAAGGTGGAGAGTGGTTGTGCGCTCGGGTGGCTCAGATTGGGAGCCTTGATAGCTGCGATGGTAGGCAGATGGAAACCTCTAAGCGTGTGATCCAGAGGAGATGTAGGCAGTTGGATGACCGAAAGACGTAAGCCACGACGGAAATTGTCCGGGATGGGAGACATGGTGACTCCGGCAAGGGGGAGGTCTTTCGTTAGAAGCAAGGAGGGCTGGGCTGAAGATCCAACGAAGGGAAAATCAGATG
The DNA here is from genome assembly GCA_023313725.1 of Lithobius niger. Lineage (NCBI taxonomy): Eukaryota > Metazoa > Arthropoda > Chilopoda > Lithobiomorpha > Lithobiidae > Lithobius > Lithobius niger. The sequence goes on along the minus strand of JAHWFP010011071.1, from coordinate 5,296 downwards.
GTGGGCGATTGAAAGGCGAAGCCTACATGGAAGGTGCAAGGGACAAAAAATTATGGTTACTTCAGCAGGGAGGAAGCCTTACGTCAGGCAAGGTCCTGGGCATGTGATCCAACGAAGGAAAAATTGAAGGTGAGCGACGGCGTAAATGGTCCCAGGAGATACCGTGACTTTGGTGACAGGAGAAGGATCCCCACGTGAAAGGGGAAAAAACGAAGGCAGGGAAAGATGAGTGACCGAAGCGGTAGGTGGAGCGGTCCAGGGACAGCACGGGACGGGAGCCACGGTGGCTTCGGCAGGGAGGGGTCGTTGTGTGAACAGGTGTTGGGCATGGTAAGTTGAATCCGAAAGGCGTAAGATGGTTAGCGGGTTACATCGTCAAGGGAGCCCCTCGTGAGGCATGATGGGGCGTTAGACGAAGGGAAGAATGTGGATGACAGATGACAGAAAAGGCGTAAGCCTAATCGGAAGGTGGAGCGGTTCCAGCAGAGCATGTGACAGTAGCCACGATGACTACAGTAGAACGGCTGAAGGACTTGGAACGAGAGATCCAATGAAGGGAAGGACTTGTCAGAAAGCGACCGAAAGGCATAAGCCTAGTCGGAAGGTGGAACGATCCTGGGAGACCTACAGGACCAGAGCCACGATGACTTCGGCGGCAAGGGATGACCGAAGGGGTTGGGGCGAGGGATCCAACGAAGGGAAGAGCTTGTCAGAGCGACCGACAGGCGTAAGCCTAGTCGGAAGTGGAACGATCCCGGGATAACTACGGGACGGGAGCCACGATGACTTCGGTGGCAAGAGATGACCAAAGAGCTTGGGGCGGGAGATCCAACGAAGGGAAGAACTTTGTCAAAGAGCGACCGAAAGGCGTAAGCCTAATCGGAAGGTGGGACGATCCCGGGAAAACCACGGGATGGGAGCCACGGTACTTAGGCGGCAAGAGATGACCGAAGGGCTTGGGGGCGGGAGATCCAACGAAGGGATCCGCTGTTAAAACGTATTCCCGAGGCGTAAGCCTAATTGGGGGTGGAGCAATCCAGTGGTGTCTTCGATTCCAGGGCCAACAGATGCTGATGGAGAAAAAACCCTGAAGGGGACAGACTAATGACAACCGAAGGCAAAGCCGAATCGGAAGGTGGGTCGGACCCGGTGAGTCACGGGAAGGGAGCCACGGTGTCTTCAGATCCAACGAAGGGAGACACAGCAAGGAGAAACGACCGAGGGCGTAAGCCTAATCGCACGGTGGGTCATACCCGGGAATGCATGGGAAGGGAGCCATGATGTTTTCAAGGGACGGCAAATGTCAAACGAAGGAGAAATTGAAAGGACCAACAGAACGAGCGGCCGCCCAAGACGGCAGCTTGAGACAAAGAGATGGTGAGCCCGCGTAGCTGCCGTTCTTATATAGGGAGGATCGCGCATGCACGGTTGGGTCACTGGGGTGGCAATTCAAGTTTCAAGCATCCAACAGCATCATTGAGGCGATAATGCAAAATTTGACAGGTATAGCACTTTACAGCATAAAGAAAATTTTTTTTTTTTGCTGTTTTACCCATATTAATGTTTACAACCCTTAATTTGGCAGAATGATTTCTAGCGGTTTTTTTTTTAAGGTCAGTCACTCAGTTCGAACCTTCGTTGTGGTGGTTACAGGTAACAGGGACGTGATTGTTACAATGGGGTAAGCTACATAACTGGTAATGGAGATTACTTTATTTCGTAAATAAAACAATGAAAGCAAATTTTTTTCTGTTGATTCTCGAATTTGGAATTGATTTTGAGTTTCACGCAGAAATGATCCGAAGTTGCAGCTTTTACCCCTTTATTTAATTCCTAGTAGAAAGGCTAAAACATTCAATTAAAAAAATATTCGGCATGGGGTAGAAGCCTTAGCAAATGTTGCACCTGAGTAAGACAGGTGATAAAAAAGACGAAAATAAGAGTTACGTAATTTATGAGTGTTCCCTTAGGTGGGAATGTCCGAAGTCATATTTGAAGGAGGTGTCCAAGGGGGGCAGTCCCAGGTGCTGCTTGGAGGGGGTGGGGCTCTAAGTCACTTTCGCCTACACAACGTTGGGAAACCAACCTGGGCTCATAGTCTCGACTTGAACGTTTGCAAAACGTAAGCATTTTCGTGAAAAGCGCATCGAAATCTTGGCTTAAAACCTAAGTTCACCAAAAATTGTAGTCTTGAAACTTATAAGCCGAATTCCAGCGGGTTTGTCGACACTTATGAGAAATTCGCATCCTTTACGCTGGGTTTGGTTTGAGGTTAGTTTTTGCTCTTCCCGAATTGCCTTTTAGTGTAAACGAAGAAAAAACAATGGTGGCTTATTCACTCGCTTCGCTGATAACAACCGTAGTAATCTTAACAATTCGGGTAGCGATGTCGAACAAATTACAACGCTTAGCAATCAGGTAGGCTAAATCATTCTGTAAAGGATAATGACCGAAAACCGCGGGCATTCCTAAACAATGCCCGAGGGCGCGCAGCGTCCCGAGGGCCATTGTTTAGGAATGCACAAGGTTTTCGGTCATTATCCGACTTAATGCCCATTACGGCGAAGAGCTCGTTCCCATTGTCGGCTATTGTTGGCAGACGTTCTATACTTTGAAAGAACGTGGCATTGTTACGTTCTTGAAATAACGGGCCATTGTTTTACATTATTGGTAAAGATTCGAAAATAGTTGAACGTGTTGCGTGAAACTAAAATTGGTAGGCTACTGATGATCAAAATGCCTTATCGTATTCCGTGTTTGTGCTTTTTGATGTGCATGTTTATGCGTTGCGTGGCCAAAATCAGGACAGAACTTTAACACAAAGGCAACAAACTTTTGGCAGGTCAAATGAAGATGGGCGAGAATGCCTTGAATACATATTAAACGTTTCAAAAATAAATCAATGTGGATTAAACCATATAAAAGGAAAGAAGAAAACAAGCCGAACAGCTATGTGATCTAGGGACGAATTCGGTTGCTAGTTTCGATCCGGGTCATGCCACTCCAAATGTGGCTCACTGTACTACGTTAATTCTAGTGTATTATTTTTGCTGTTTGGCTTGATTTCCTCTTTCCTTTATATAATTTACATGAATTTGTGCTGATTTATTTAAAACATATAAAACTGCAACCGAAGAGAGTCAAGGCATTTTCTCTTCCCGACAATCCTTCTCGTTGTCCTGGCAACGTGCACAGACTGTATCAAAATTATGGGCCCGAACATGCAAATACTGAGGTTGTGTATTTTTGCCCCAAAAAGAAATATAGTAATAACATTTTGTATTACAACCGCCCCGTGGGTAAAAATGTTCCGAGCAACATCATCAAAAATGTTGCAACAGATGCCAATTGCTAAGTTGGATGGCTAATTAAGCAATCACAACATTCGTGTCAGCAACAACTTTGTATCGACCCGACGTAGAAGAGCAGATCATTGTGCAAACAACTGGCCACCGTAACTTGAAATCCTTACAACAGTACAAGAAAAGCAGTCGTAGTATGCAAGCAAATATCATCGGTATTTTGAACGTCGTAGCAAATGTATCAGGCCGGAGCTACAAATGAAAACCCGGTCAAACATTTGGTTGTTAAAAACTGTAACCATTTTACAATCATTACGTAATCTTTTGTAAATGTAACGGCATTGTAATGTAGTGCTTTGCTACTTCAAACGTGTTTTTTGTTTTGTTTTGTTAAAATAAGCTGTTTTTCAAACCCCGGGCATTCCCTAGGGAATGCCCGCACTTTTCCCGCCTTCAGATGAAAGTGCGGGCTTTCCCGGCAACAATGGGTTTTTACATTGTTGCGTATTGTTTCAGCTGGGCTTTCCTTCGCCGAAAAGGGCATTAAAGAGCCGGAGAATAATCTCGAAATATTATTTCATGCGATAATTATTTACTGTCAACTCGACAAACACGGCGAGTCATTGTTAGGCTTAGGCCATTACCGGGTATGAGGTGTCATTTCACGGTAACGCCGGTTGAAGCAAGCCGGTCCCAGCTGCGCCGCGTCGGCTTGCTAAGCTCCATTTCCCGGCACGATGGATGGCTTGGAGTATGCGTGGTCGCATCAAGTCGCAATCAATGGTAATGAGAGCTAAAGATTGCCGCTACACGTTAAATAAAAGACAAAATGTTTATTAGAGTCGATTGAGACTCTTACGCGAACGGTTTGTGTGTGTTCGCGCTTAGCGTTTGAACGATTTATCGGATTTCTGTCAAATTTTGCACACAGATTCTATGGCACATATCTAGGTGTAAGTTCGAAAATGGGTCGAATCCGTTGGGGAAATCCTCCACTAGAAATATTCTAAGATTTTTGTTCGCAGCAAACGTACAAGGTTCGTTATTTTTTCTTCGGCCGACTGACGTCACTCATCAAAGACCAATTACTAGGAACTATGTAGCCTTCGTCAGCCGCTGACGTCACCACCAAACGACCAATGACTGGCAACTTCCTTAAATTATTCTACAAATCACTGACGTAGGCACTCGGCGCCACTGATCTCGTACGTACGACCTGGATAACAAGCTTGTATAGTCATGTCGGCATGCGAAATTAGCGTGGACTTGGGCTACTTGTTTGGACAAGCGTTCATGACTTTTATGCTTAGTACTTTTTGGGGGGAGGGGAGGAGAAATATTTAAAACTTCTACTGTATGACATTTGTTTTTTTTTCACGGGGGGGGGGGCGAATTCATAAAACTACTTTTGGCCGATGACTGTGCTATTTAGTTATTTCATCCATATCAGTCTTGCCGTGTGGCAACGTCACCGTCGCCCTTCGGATAAATGAAATATTCACAAGGCAGAGACTAAACGGTTGGGAGGCCTCCCGTGTCATAAAACTGCCAAACGGTGCTGAATATTTTTAGTGTTGCTTCAGTTTCAGTTTAGTTCACTAGTGTTGTAATTACACTTACAGTTTAAAAATGAAATCGATAGAAGAATTGTAGCATGGTTGCATAAGCGTCGTGGAACCGCGGCCAAGAAATCGTTTGGGTTTTTGGATTGTATTCTTAGGAGGGGTAATTATTCACACGTTCTAGACAATTAGTAGCCATAGCGATCGCTGTATTCGCAAGAAAAAACAAATCGACTCTCACTATAATTGGTTTAAACAGGTTTATTTAAATTCAAGCTACGATTACTAAAGAGGAGAGAAAATGGTTTCTAACCCGGTAGATAGGCCTTAGGAAATTTTGTTGCAGAAGAAAATTATAAATACCAGCGTACGAAGTCACACACGCCTGTACATGTTTTATACTGTTTGAATAAAGAATGATTAGACCCCCCC
>JAHWFP010011069.1:9969-20938 GCA_023313725.1 Lithobius niger | reverse complement strand
AAAAAAATGAACTGAGGATCATACGCTGCCACGATCACAACCTGTCTCTTTTGGCAATTCGAAGTTCGTTGGTTCGTGAAATAAAATTTTGCTGAAGTCTTTGGCACATTTTCAAGACTAAAGTGTGGAAAATTCTACCTTCACACACCTCTTCTGTTTCTTAGGATTTTAAACATAAGCTTTGAGAAATGAAAGTTGGGGTGAAGGAAGGGGCATAATGAAACATCAGTGCCCAGTGCATCACAAGCGATTAATCCGGCCCTGGGCGTGCGCCCAACGTTCGAAGTGGCGGAAGTGTACAGAAGATCGGTTGCGACTAGGTATAGTCGCTTGATTTTGCTAATAAGGGCAAAGGAGCTACCGTCATCGGGTAAAATGTACACTGAGTGAAGTTCAGCTTTCCTCCGATTTCCCCTTCAAGGGATCGGAACGGAAAAAGAAAACACCTAAGTTGCATCTGGGCTTGGTCGGTCTGTCTGTCAGTCAGAATGGCTGGAGACGCTGCAAATTGTTTCAGCGAAACTTCTTATGCGGTTCTAATTAGTCCTCCAGTTCCACCTGAATCTTACTCTCGCGGTTGTGCAAACAACCTAAAGAAGGGGGGGGGGGCCCGCGGGCCCGGGGGGGGGGGGGGGGGGGGAGCGGAGCTCGAGCACGCTCTTCCCTCACCCGTGCGCGCCTTTATCTCTTTAGCACGCCAACCAGTTTCCAAAGCCGTTAACGTGAACGCTTGCAGTTACAACGTGTAATGGAATTAAAGTGCGAAAATAGTACAAAATTTAAAAAAAAAGTATTAAAAAAATAAATAAACAGATGAAGCTAGGAATGAGATGTGGAAAAAAAAAAGAGTTTAAATTTTTAAAAGCTGCCGAGCTTTAAGAATTATTGAGGATACAGTGAGTTAGGCTAGATGTAGCTGGCTGCAATTAGACACAGGGACACGGGGAAGGGGGCAACACGGTGTATGGAAATGATAAATCCAGCAATTCGGGTTGGCTGTCGACTTTCTAATTAAGTTACTGCACCGAGATGACAACCATGAATTAACTGTTTAACCGATTTTCAGATTGAAACTACAACTGCAAGCACGCGGTTCGGTTGGCTGTCCCTCGTCCGGCCGGCCCCCCCGCCGGGGGGCCCCCCCCCCTCCACCTAGTCCCCTCCTCCACCTTTCCCTCCGTAATGAAGTTTAACGTTGCCAGATCTGCAACTGATAGATTGCCGTTCAGTGTGATGTGGTTACCAGCCCGCCATTTAAACTGCTAGAAGCTAATTGAACATAAAATTTGTAGTCGTCACCGGAATCTATTACTGAAACTAAAGTCGTCTAGATTTATTGCTATTGATTTTTCTAATTTGAGAGATTTGAGGGCGAACAGCTTCCTTTATCCATAAGTCATATTTTGGGGCCAAAAGCTTCGCTACCCCCCTCCCCCTCCCCTCCTGGAGGGGAGTTTGGTCCGCTCTAGAAAATTTCGTCACATATTTGTCACAGGGTTGGCGTGGTCGTCTGTTTTTTTTTTTTTTTTTACCGGGGATTTACCAGGTTTTTACCGTCCCGGGTGAATGTAATATGTGCATACCTGAAACATCACATTAGTGTTAAATAGCAGTCCATGCTAAATTTAATTCAAAACGGCTGCAATACAGAGGATGAACACTTATTTGCTCGTGCATACAGGGTGGTACGCAAAGAACCGACGACCCAAGATTTTCAAAGTCCAACTTTTCTAGTTAGCACCCCTCAGAACCAGGAGAGGACAGAAATCTTCCCGTTTCATTAGATTTTATTTCTGTCCTCTAATGGTTCTTAGGGGTGCTAACTAGAAAAGTTTGACTTAGAAAATTGTGGGTCGTCAGTTTTTTGTGGACCACCCTGCAGTTTGTTTATTTGGAACGTCAACATAAAACACTTAGTTTCAGGATTGGTAGTCACACGATTATGTTACTTTAATTGAAATCTACTTTTATTTCAAATATAGAATTGCTAACAGCCAATATTAAAAAAAAACCGTTGGCCTACTCAATCAAGGTGCTGTTTCCAGGCGTCTGAGGATAAATAACAATGCAACAGAAACGCTGAAACTTTGTTTGATGGAGACTTTGGTTGCCTGACAGCATAAAAGTCACAGTGTTATGTGATACAGCTGAACGTTTTCTTGTTGAGGTAAAGGTGTGGCTAACGTTGATATTTGCCTAATTACTAGCTACTAACTAGTTTCACGAAAATAAATTCTTCCATGCGGTGAATAAAGATGTAATTTTGCAGACAGCTTCAGTTTAATAGTAGAACGTTCCTTTTGAAGATTTCGGGGTAAGGGGAATCGTGAATTCAATGTTACCAATCGACATTTTAAGGTCAGAGTTGTAGCATTTTTGGTTACTTTTTTTTTGTTTCTGCTTTTAGGAAGCATGAACCGAAACTAGGTTGTCTGCCCCCACGACGATGACAGGGACAATTTAGCTAAAGAAATCCAAGCGGAAAACCTAGGATCTCTGACACGCCAGGATCTTCACTACTACAACAATGTACAATAACGGATTTATAGAGAACTTACAGAGAGGAAATCCGCCCGCGCACTGAACGACTTGGCAGCGCGGCCAGGTCGCTGCAGCCAATGAGAATGCTTACCGTTTATGTAAAAACCACGCACTAATCATTTTCATTGGCTGCAGCAACCTGGCCGCGCGGCCAAGTCGCTCAGTGTGCGGGCGGCCGAAGGCATGCGCCCTATAAAACAACATATAACTAATGCACCATACAAAAAAAAAGTATCATGTAGACAATCAAAGCAATAAATAACACACGCAAAATACAACTCGAAGGCTACATCAATGAACCCGAAGACGTGAATGCCCAGCACAACAACAGGACGAATGAAGAATTGTTGCTTTTCCTAATGCTAAATAAGGCCGAGTTTGGGGGACTTCTCGTCAAAGACTAGAAACACGTAAACCTATTTATTAGAAAACAAAACGAAATCGTTTGAGGTTTAAGGTAAGGTTTAAGTGACTCAAAGTCAAAACAGCAAAGGAACACGAATAAGCTTTAATGTGAAGTTTCAGGTACCATACTGTTGCTGAAGTGGTTAGTCCACGTGAAACCTAAAAAAAACTTTACTGATGTCTTCAAAACGGAACTAAAGCCAACGTAAAAGAAAGGTACTGTGAAACTGGATTTTCGGATTTTTCATCTTGTAATTGTTAATAAAAAAAAATGAATTTAATATATTCGGACCAAAAATATGTGATATCTACTCAAAACAAAACTTGTTAAGGATTCTCACCTAGCTTTTTGGCCATTTGAAGTGATATCAAACACCAAGATATTTTGCTAAGTTAATCCCACAGTTGTACTGTTTGTAGTAAAGGTGTATCTTGCACCTACACAAGTGCCTATTTATCTATGCATCAACACCCTGGTGGCGATCAGTTGAAGTATAAAAATGTGGATAGCCAGGGGCAACCTGCTGTCCATTCTCATAACCTAACGCTGCGTGCGTCTCATTTATTAGTATCTCTCGGTTCACTTCTTCAGTGGCAACGAACATGGGATTTCATACTCGTTAGCCTAAGCCTAAGCTCACTTCTTACTGCATAGCTAGGGGACTATACACATAGCATTATATATTAGGCATCAGACCAAGGTTGCTTACTTGTTCTGGCCATGTAGAGCTCCAGAGGTTCGGACTTATCGGTCTGAACCCCCAAGGCTATATGTCATGTGACTGCCTGACAACATTGATCTGGTTCCATCTGGTATGAACAGTTGTATTGGGTTGCTACATAGCTGTTGGCGCTCCGCCAATTCCCTTACTTGTTTGGACCTTTGTACGGGCGCACGACAGCTAACGTTAACGGCAAAGCGCACCACGGAGTGTTAGTTCCGTGTTGCGTATCACCGTACATGTAAGCCAAAGGAATACTACAGAATATCACATTAATTTCCTTCCTCCATTATCTACCTCCTTCCGCCAATAATCCCCCCAACCCCCACCCCAAACAAAACAAAAAAAATTCACTACAAAAAACATTTTTTTTCCCCTATACTTTTTTTTTTAGCGCTTTGAAATTTCCAAACGGCTTTCCATGTGCAACCAGGTGCTGTTGCAGTGCATATACCGTAAGGGTAACGAAAATAGGTATAGCCTTTCTGACTCAAAACCGTTGGTTAGTAACTCCCATTGCTGATGCCAGTGAGTGAGCTCATCTTTATGAAATAGTCATAACTGAATTGCACGAATTTTACCGGTCTTTCCCTTTAACATCTGTTTTCCCGCCCTTCCCGGACTTTCCAAACTCCCTTAATAATTCATTGTAGTGTGGCACCGAAGCTACTGGACAAACATGGGCCATCTCAATTATTTAAGTAAACCTTTACATTAAAGCTAATGGGAAAACGAACAGCTTAATAATTCCCGTTCTTTTCATGCAGGCCTCCTCTCCTCGGGCCGCTAAATAATGCATCATGGACATGAACTATACCGATGCTGACAGGCGGCCGCTATTTCAACAGTTGTATGTAAATCTTGTCAAAAATGTTAATACGCACTGAGTAAATAACCAGAATCAGCTACTTCAAGCGCAGCTGCCTCATACAATTAATACTGTTGGGGAAGCAAGCGTGCCTGCATCGTGTTTTAGTTTCTGCCGGAAAAAAAAAACCAGTTAAAATTAGGCCTAACAAAGTTGAAAAGTTGGTTCGCACGTACCGAAGCGAGTTTCTGAGTTCACGTTCATAAACTCACAGAAGAACTCTGTGCTGAAGCCCCACCACATCAAAATAGTTCTTAAATGCTCAGTAACTTTTTCTAAACGTCGGCGCTTAGGGTAATATACTCAATTCGTTACGGGAGGAGCATATTCTTGTGGAAAGCGACACTCGGTAAGCGTTATATCACGAGGCCACGAGTTAGAAAGGAAAAATGGGAAGAAAAACTCATGTTGTTACTATACGGTGGGTCGTTAGGACAAACGACAACTTTTTTTCCTACGCACACAAAACTTCCATGAAACCGGAACTTCGACGTTCCAACGCCGGATAATGGCCTCTCCAGACAGAAGAAAATTTCGTGCGAAGCTATGCGTAACTACGTGCTTACAAGGTCAACATTGCAGCAATCGTGTGGTTGGTGTTGCGTTAAGGACGAATATTGAAGTCTTTTTTACACCATACTGCGTCGGCGTACAGCCGCGAGCAGCCAGTCTGGTTAGGGCTTAAGACGCGCTACAACCTAGGACCTTGGATTAATAACTACACTTTCATTACGGGATAACTCACTCACTTGCTAGACTTACCGTTCAAGTAACGCGTGCAAAACTACGGACAGAGCATGGACAAAGATTTTAGTTTCTCAATTTTGCCACGAGAGCGCAACCTGCGGATAAGACGGTTGAGCCACGTGACCAGCGCCTGCCTCAGAGCGTAGTTAAATAAAGCGCTATTGAACCGGCGGCCCTGTCAGCGTTTCACTTTCATTATCAACACGGTAAGTTCAGCGTACAAACGTAATCATTCTGGCGTTCACCCACTTCAACACTATATATATGGATACAATTTCTTGCTGGGAAATTTACGAAATGTAATACCATGCATGTGTGGTTTGCTGCACTGTCGGGAATCAATCTATCAGCCGCCGTGAGTGAGCGCACGACACCACCATGTTGGATTTGCCCGGAAATAGAGGTGGTGAAGCTTTAGTTCGTAGTCGCTTCCTACAGATGGCGCAGCACGTTTTGATCGCGCGAGCTATAAACTTGCGCAGATTTCGGACAGAGTGAATAGGGCTTGCTAGGACGATATACAGCAAACTCCGTCCGCGCCAGTGGCCATCTTGTTCCGGTTTCATAAAAGTGTTGTGTGTGTAGAACAGAGATTTGTGTCCCAATACGCCACCGTACGTTGCGATCACGCAGCTTAAAAGTGACCGGCAAATAACACTATGGAGCGCGAGGGAGAGCGGATTTCGTGAAGGTGCATTATGTTAGCTGTAACATTTGCCATTATGCGGTTTGTAAAAATACCACGAATTGTTTTGGCAGTTTGCGACAGCGCAATGTTTATTTGCCGGCATTTTTTAACTGCTCTGCGGGCTGGCTTAAGCTACGATTATCAGCGCCGTGTTGTCTGTACTTCTGGGGTCCTTGTCAAGCGGTGAGCGTTATTTGCGCTAGTAACCCTTCTGTGACGTTACGTCGCGACTACCGTCACCGCTGAAGCATCGTACTCGTCGACTTCAGGAGCCAGTTTTTCAACCTAATCCACCGACTAAAGATGGCGGACCTGCAGTTGTTCTTCGCGTTATGATTATTTACGTAAACGTAATTAACAACTGGTGGAGATCAGTGGTGGAGCTAGCTTTCTCCAAGGAGGAGTGCAAGAACAAAATTTGAGCCCCTCCTCCACAAGTAAACAAATTTAGGGGCAAAGTGACTCCCACCCCCAACCAAAATGTGGTGAATTTTGTCTTATTTCGGGCTCCCCAACTGGTGAATTTTGGGCCCCTTGTCTCCTGGGCCCTTGCACCCTTTGCACCACCCCTAATTGCGGCACTGGTGGAGATTGCTGTGATGCAGTGTCACCACTAAACCACACGTGCAATGGCTGTTTGCCGTGACGTCACCATGAGTTAGCCAATGATGAACGAGAACAACGTCTGAGTGGACTAGCCCAATCACGTGACATGCACGTCACAGCAAACAGCCACGGCGCATGGTATAAGCTAAAAGAAGGTAAGTCAGTCGGGTATAAGTAATAAACGTACTTGTCGGCCGATCTCGCAGCTACAAGCTAGAAATCATCTCAGTGATAGTCCGACATGGCGACGGTTCTAGCTTTGCCGGCTCGCAACGAAACAGTCAATAATGCGAGTTCAGAAGCGGCTGGGAAAACTGTTTCGTCAGAAAGAACTCTTTAACTTACTCATCAATGGAATTCCTTTGCTGGTCTTGATGAATGAGCAAAATAAAATAAACCACTTCCGACAAGCCGCAACACCTCGCAAGTGCGTATAATACAACCAGACCTTTAATTTTCGGCCACACTATATGTTCACAGGATAAAATAGGGTAGACGAATATATAGGTAGTGCCACTCTTTCTCTGACAACGGTAAACATTTGGACGAAAGAAGTACCTGCTTTCAGCGATTTACCGCCAGAGGGCGCTGTCGTCAAGTAACGGAAGCGCAAAGCATCATGGGGATCAAAACTATTTGGCGTCACTAAAGCGCTTACAATAACCATGACGTTTTATCTGTGTGGGTGCATGTACTAATTTTTAATCGTTTGCTAATAATTACCATAAGAACAAAAATCTGAAAGACTAATGCGATAAAAATTAAAAATTATGTATGCCTATTGATCGCCGAAAAAAAATTATAAAGATACTAGCCTACAAAATTATAAAGTGTGATGTTAAAATACGAAAATCGTTCTTTTAACTTAATGCTGTTTCATATACTATTTCCCAAAGCCAACTGAGTGGGTAGCTGTGTTTCTCGCTGCTACTATCTCAGTTGGTCTTGTATTCATACGCCGAGTCTCGTGAAACGGTGCGATAGTAATATTCGCGTATGGAGATCTGCACGTGTGGCTGTTGTAAGGCAAGCCGGATGACCTTTAAAAACTTCCAACTCTTGCTTCTCTACAAAATACAACTCTTTCGCAACGCCGTTAAAAAAAAAAAAAAAACTTTCCTCGGATGCCAGCAGTCTGAGCCTCAACAGGAACGGGGGTAGACATACCAACAGCTTTCAATTAGCAGTTTTCGATTAGATGGAAGCGTTGCATATAAGTGTTCGCTTCCCCTTCCTTCTGCTTTTCGCTGCAGTGAAGCGACGACGGAGAAAACCCCCGAATCACGACCACCGAAAAGCTACAATATTGATTGCTATTACCGGAAAAAGAAAAGAAAAGGGGGACCGAAGGAAGAAGGAAGCTAAGAGATTGGAATGGCGTATGCACGGCGCAGATTACCCGGATTTTTCCTGAGGGCAATTTAAGTGCTTTGGCTTTCATTACGTTTCGCTCTTATTCTCCCAAAACGTAAACCAATTTCTGGGTCCAGTAACGTAATCCAAGCACAGAACACGTTGGAATCTTAGCATTTCTCTCGTACCGTCGTCTCCTTACGTCCCCCATCCCCCCCACACGAATTCCGCATCACAGCCCCAACCCAACAAACCACGTAAAGCCAGTTTATTCGCAAGCATGAACCTGAATGGCCGTACGGGGAAACGGGAGAGTGGGTGGATAAGGAAACACCGAATAAGAGCAAAAATCAATTATTCTAAAGATGCGTTTAGCGTTTGGAATGCTTGTGGCGAACGAGTACCTAAGGTTGCCTCGCCTCCTCAAGGACTCGCGCACGCTGTGGTCTCGTAATAATAACAAGTTTAACTAACAGAATTAAAGCGTTAAATCTACAACAGTTGGCGTTGCGACCGGTGAAGTGGAAACAACGTAAACTATAATCCAAGAAGGACAGAAAGAAAATACATCTGCCAAGTGGAACGCGTCAACTGATGTTCCTAGCTCCAAAGTTCACCTGGGCTAAGGTGTTCTTCAATCTCTGTTCACTAGCGACTTCTGGGCCACAAAAACAATGGTCTGCTCGTTATCCTGCACTAAAATATTTAAACTGAATATCTTCAAGGTCCATGTAAATATAGACGCAATGGTTTGGGTTTTCACATGAATAACTCGAATTCACAGATGCAGAGTTAAGGCCTCTCCAGACAGAAGCAAATTTCGTGCGAAGCTATGCGTGACTACGTGCCTAAAAGGTCAAAATTGCAGCAATCGTGCGGTTGGTGTTGCGTTAAGGACGAATATTGAAGTCTTTTTTACACCATAGTGCGTCGGCGTGCAGCCGCGAGCAGCCAGTCTGGTTAGGGCTTTAGGGATAGTAGTTAATAGTACCTAAGGCTGTCCCTGAAGGACTCTCGCACGGTGTGGTCTCGTAATAATAACAAGTTTAACTAACAGAATTAAAGAGTTAAATCTAGAACAGTTGGCCAAGTAGAAATAACGTAAACCAATCCAAGAAAGGGCAAAACGAAAACACATATGCCAAGTGGAACCCATCAATTGCTGCACCTAGCTCCAAAGTTCACCTGGGCTAAGATGCTGTTCAATCTTTTCACTAGTAACTTCTAGGCCACAAAAACAATGGTCTTCTCGAAACCCTGCACTAAAATGTTTAAACTTTGTCTTCAAAGTCCAAGTAATTGAAGATGCAAATGGTTGGGTTTTCACATAAATATCTCCCAACTCACGGCAACAGAGCTATAGGGAGGGTTTCTTTGTATTGAGTGCTGTGCATCGAGCACAGGACCGGTATTTGTCGTGCTGACCGGAAGAAGTTCCTTTACCACTGACGTGTTGCTTCGGATGCCAAAGAGCTTCTCTCACTCTATCGTTCGGCCGCCATTTTATAAGAGCCAAACAACGGAAATGTGGAATGCGGTGGGGGCGTTAGCACTCATGTTGCCCAGATGTATGCTCTGGTCCGTGTGGTAAATGTTGGACAGCTTTTCCGCCCGGCAACACAATAGAGGTGCGAGTGTATGCAGTCAGGCCACCCACTCTGTTGCACGTAACGAGTGCGTTACATATCTTGGCCTTAGCCTCGAGAACGAAAGTTTCCAAGGCACTACAGATAACGACTTACTGGAAAGTGCGAAGCAGAAATACTAGACTACACCATGTTACGGACATGGCGAAGATATGTTCACACCCGTAAAGAGGTTTATTTATGTTATCAAATTGTTAACTTGTAAATTAGGGATTTTTCCTAAATATTATTATATTTTAATTATTTGGTTAATATAATTTTAGTACTTTATTCTTAGCTTGCACAATGAGTGAGGCATGGCATGCAACCGCATACCTTGACCCACCTGTTGCTGGAGGGAAGGGTGGTGAGGAGGAGGGTTACGAGTCAAAGGGGATGCCATTCTATTTATTGGCTATGTTGAAATGACCGGCTTCTGTCTTTAATCGCTTGCGCAATGCACCTTTCGGCATCGGCTTTGAAGTGAGATTATGATTGCGTTATTTTGATTGCGTTTGGGGAAACTGATCTTACACCAGCCTCACCCTATAAAAGCGGAAGGTGTCGTAAGAGCAAGATCATTCAATTATTATTGCATTAAAGATAGTTACATTTCACTATGTTCGTACTGGCTCCTAGCCTTACGGCCTTCCTCAGGTTCCCATAGGTCAAGGAAATTTTGGAAGATTACATCTGTGGCGAGATATCATCGTTTCTGTCTTTATTCCCTAACTGTATACGTTACACCTACGAGGTTTGGTTGGTAACACACCCCACGTTATTCGAAAGTTGGTGGTTGTAAGCCGAGCATACCATACAGCTGTATTCGTAGCACACAAAGCAGAAACACTGGTTTGTTTTAACTTGCAGACATGATGAAGATACGTTCACACCCTCGCTCTCTGTCCATAGGATACAAGTGGAAACACTGGTCTACACCAGGTTGCAGGAATCCAGGCATGGTGAAAACACGTTCACACCCTCGCTCTATCCGTTAGATACAAGTCGAAACGCTGGTCTACGTCAGCTTGCAGGCATGGCGAAGACACGTTCACACCACATTCTCGAAAGTTAGCGATTTTAAGCCAAGCAACAAAACTCTAGTTCTAGCCATAGCATACAAAACAAGAAACACTGGTCCATTTCAGCTTGCAGGCATAGTGAAGACACGTTCACACCCTCGCTCTATCCTTTGGAAACAAGTCGTAACACTGGTCTACTTGCAGGAATCCAGGCATGTAGGAATCCAGGCTTGCAGGGATCCAGGCATGGTGAAGACACGTTCACACCCTCGCTCTATCCATAAGAAACAAGTCGAAACGCTGGTCTACATCAGCTTGCAGGCATGGTGAAGACACGTTCACACAACATTCTTCGCCAAGCATACAACACTCTTAACTCCAGCCATAGCATA
>JAHWFP010011068.1:0-38656 GCA_023313725.1 Lithobius niger | reverse complement strand
GAGAACCACTGATTTAAAGTAAAAAACACTTTTGAAAAAATAAGTACTTGTCAAAAACGACATATTGCTTTGCTCAAGAAGCAATAATTTGTTTTCCAATGCATATATCACACTAAAATTTGTTTAAGACTCATTACAGTCAAGAATTAAGCTTAAATGGCATAAATTGTGAAAAGATTAAAATAAGCTTTTGGAAGTTATTTAAACGGAAATATTTTGCATAAACAAATTTGGTATTATTATTTCGACTTCCAGCAAATAAAATAAACAGTGTTTCATATCCACTATATGAATGAAATTTGGACTAAAACTTAAATGTAACATCACATGATAAAATTTTTTGAAAAAGAGGAAATTAAATAATAAATAAGTAATTTTATTACCATATTGTACATTGTGACATACAGGGACCAGGGCGCTGGCACTGCTGGACGCCGCTGCCGGATGCTCCCGCATCGACGGCGTCTGGGGCGTCTGGGTTTTGGACGTGGACGAAGCGGATGAGGTCCGGAAGCGGTGGCAACTCCTCCAGCAGGCAGTCGGGAAGTAACTCAGCCAGGTCATCGGGCAATGATTCGATTGTCGGAACAGCCTCTAGCTGACGGGCGGCGTCATTGAATTGCGCTATCGCCCTACGCAGATTCTGCTGCATGAAGAAAGTGTTCTCCGCATTCACCACCCGCCAGAAGTACGCCGAGAAATGTTCTGTCCCTTGAGGGAACAGTGGAAAAGTCAGATACCGACAATGTAGGCATCGGTGAGCGGTCAAGGGACTGCACCATAAATAGTGGGCACTTAAACGCACTTGTTGTGCTAGGGACGACTCTTCGGGCGGAGTACCGTCAACCAAAATATTTTGCCCCGGATTCTCCAGGATTATCTCCATAAAGAAGAGTCGGAGCACGTAGACCAGTGGATCTTCATCCGGAAGCACCGGGGAAAAAGGAACTTCTTCGGCGGCCCGGTGGGGACATTCGTCAAACAAGGACGGCGTCTTCTCGCAGTGGAGATAATGGTCTATGCAGACCAAAAACAACAGCAAGTTCAGGGATAACAGGTGAAGGAAGTCTTTTAGGTAGTGAGGCATGTTGGTGACCACGCTCCACTCTTCCTTGGGGGTAACCCTTCTCTTCTTTTGTGGTGGATCCATTTTGGGTAAAAAAATGTTGGGAGCGAAAAGCAGAAACAGACAGTTGGATGGAAGTACACAACTTCGTGTGCGGGTAAAATCGCCGAATTTTCCCAAGTCCGAAAATGTGACCCAAAAACGGACATTGGCAAAACCAATGGGTGCAAAGTTGAGGCTTGACGTCACAAAAAGGGGGCTGTCTCTTTTTCCTAGGGACCTAGCTCACCCCCTCTGCTCTGCAGTGACCATCAGCTATTGTTTACATGGCCTTGACCATGCTGCATTTTGAGGTCAGATTAAACCAACATGGCCCAGAGCCGTACCCCCAACCCTTTCAACCCACCGACCACTTTTGTTTATTGCCCACCACCCTTCCCTCAGCAGAGAGAGTGAACATACTCAATTGCACTCATCAGCAAGTGAAAGAAATGGTCAAAGTAGGTCAGGACGCCTCACCCTTGACCATGACAACAGCTTGCTAGCCACCCAAGAAGCTAAATTTAGCAAACTCCCTCCATAGTGGGAAAATACAGAACTATTCTTTTGAAATAAGAAAAGAAAATTCTGAAACATTATTTCAGTGAAATAAAAAATTATTTTATTTATACAAAATTGTGTGAATAATTGTGATATGTATTGTGTAACTCAGAAATGTATGTGAATGTAACATAACTGATGTAGTCCAAAATTCATGTATTTTTCAGAAAAATTGTGCAACATGAAATGAATTATGGAAAAGTGTCAGGATGGCAAATAAATGGAGAAAAGAGGCTAAATCATAGAACAGGGATCACTCCAACATGATCCAGGACTAATGAATTAAAAGATAAGTGATTCCTAGCCTTGTGGTGAAAACAAAAGTGTAAATCATACACCCCACCCCTCCTTGCCCACGACACACATAAAATTAATTGCCATTAATACGCAAATTTAAATATAGATTTGTCATAAGTTAATGGGGAACACGTATAACTTACTATAACTTGAACCTAAACACAGTAGTAAGGCACACAAATTTGTAAAAACTTTGCTGTTACTTGTAGTAAGGCACACTAACTTGTAAAAACTTTTGCCGTTACTTGTAGTAAGGCTTACTTAAATGTAAACTCGGTAAAATTGTTCACTTAGTGAATCCAAATTGAATTTGGGTGAGGTACGCTTAAGACTCGGAACGACAAATGCAGTTCAGTCAGTGGATGCACTAAGTTTCAAAGTACCTCACATGTAAGTTCCTCAGGAACAGATTACACAGGTGTACTCAGGTTGTAGTGAAAAACCTTGAAAAATCTATCGCATGCTGGAAATTACATTTTCCAAGCGCATGTGAAACTTGCGTTGTAAGTGCAGTCTTATAACCGTGCAAAACAGATAATGGAGTCTGGCCAACTCGTATTATCATGATTTGAAAATGGTAACTAGTGCTGTAGTTACAATGTCACTCAGTGACTGGGAAGTCGGACAAAACGTGTGTCCCATAATGGAAAAAAAATATAGTGACTTCCGGTGCTAGCCACCATTCAAGTGATGCAACATCACTTCTGAACAAGATATTCAAAATTAAAGATTGCCGGGATAATGTTATCTCCGCATATTCTAAAGTAAACAGTGCAGTTGAAGTGATCGGATACTGTAGAATAGTGTTTATGACAGCAGGTTTGTTAGAAACTTGCATATCAGATTTTAATTGGCAGCAAATGAATATTGTTGTATGAACGCTGCAGAGAAACTAATTTGATTTAAATTTTGAAAAATTAGGTTTCTGGAATTATTCGAATTCCAGCTTCCAACTTTCCTATGTATTGGTTGCTTAAGTTCAGGAGCACCAATTGAGGTAGCATAGGACGCAAACGGTTTTTTTGCAATGCAAAACGCTCGTTGAAGGTGATGACAGCCTTACAGACAAATCACTTCATAACATTCACTTTAGTGATGGTTACGAGTCATTAGAGCCTCGCACAACATTAGGCTCAAGGAGTGTCATATCACATCCTGTAGTATAACATATTTATTGTGAGGAAAACACAATAATTTCTAAAAGTCTTGTTTGTTGGCGGAAACTTAACTGTTAGTTTCGACCTGAACATGATAGTCAAAATGGGTTAACACATATATACATTAACAAGGTTCTTAAAGTGCTGCGATAGACGGCTTTCTGTATTGGTCAGTTTGAACTGTCACGTAATTGTCAAAAGGGAAAACAGACAAACACGAATAAGTTTTGTTTCTTAAAATTCCTACGATTGACGGCTTTCTGCATCGGATAGTCTGAACTGTCTCGTAGTAGTCAAAGGGTGAAACAAATACAAGCAAAATAAAAAATATACTTTACACATCACATCAACTGCACCACATATATGATGAGTTTCAGTACTCGTTATGTTGGTGTGTTCAATGAAATTTAGAGTCAAACGCAGACACCTTACAATAATACTACCAAAACGTGGAGTATGTGAAAATTAAAAAGTGAACATTAAGTATGCAATGGGTACACAGTAAATTTTCTTTTCATTGGGAATAACAGTAAATTGATACTTAAATGACGGGTTAAGCGACGGCGACTTAACGGGGTGATGATGCAGGAATCCTGTACACCTCCCAATCATATTGCTTATTTGTTACCATGTAGCATGAATATTTAGCATATGTGTTAGAAAAAGCATGTTAAAACTCACTTTGATTACTTGGTCGCCGGTTTGACTCCAAGCACGGGACCAAACAAGTGATACTATTGTCGGAAACATACAAGTTTTCCGGGCGATTCATAATTATAGCATGCATGTGATATTTTATTTTATGAAGACTGTGTATTCCGATGAAATCTTGTTGCCATTGGTACTACCGAAAAAAAATAATGATTAAATTTGACAATGTCAAATAGTACTGTTCGAATTGAACCATGGACATTCCATTTCATTAATAATCATTGATTTGGCTATATAAGAGCAAATTACAGTCACATTTCGATATGAAGTGACTTTGTCAAAATGTGAAGAGGCAAGAAACAAGATTTCAAAGGGAAAAAATTGAAAGTTGAAAAACCATAGCTTGTAATGCTTGTGTTTTCTTTCATTCCCCCACCCAGAGCAAACTAGGCCAAATGGCTGGCTACATAATTATCGAGGGCAGAGAAACTACTCAGCCTTGAACAACCTTGCCGGACCATGGCCAACTCGAGGCCAAAAGTAGAGCACAACAACGATGGAGAAAGTGCCACGCCTCCCCTCCCTTTGAAAGCGAAAGGAAAACAAACCCATGTGGTCAACACTGGAGAAAGAATGAAATATGATTTATTTCAGAACTACAGCATCAAACGTGATTTAATTAAACTTTTGGGTTTAGTTACATGGAGAATGCGCTCTCGAGTCTTGCAGGCAATTTAAGCCATACAGTATTTTATTCCAATTCCACCCAGAATAGTATTGCTCAATTATTGAGACAATTTAATCTTGCTGTACGTAATTATTGCTCTGATTTCTGAGAGGGTTGTTTTTTTTTACCTCAAAGAAGGTGCGTTTTCTCAAGTCACATGACAATTAATTACTTTGGGCCAGTCGGTAAATGCGAAATTCTTGCTTAATTATGTAAAGCAGTTTCTGTTATTAATTAACTGGGTTTGGAAGCTAAAATAAGGAACCACTAAAAAGGTACCATGATTTTAGTCTGAACAGGGATTATGTAAGGAAATAATTAATGGCTTAATTAGTATTTATAACAGAAACAATACAACTAATTAATTAGACACATATTTGCATTATATCATACATTTATTAAATGCATGAGCCAGAAATTTATTCGGATAGATTAAATAGACTCCAGATAAGTAAATATACTTAGGAGTCCTTCTTCAAAGACGACCGAGAGGCGGGAAGATCATTGTAACCAGACCAGTGTAATTACACCTATTGTTAGAGTTTAAAGGATGGCATTACCAGTGGATAATATTTATGACATTTCGTAGAACCTTAAGTGACTTTCTAGAAGTAGATTTAATTACGATAAGATCGTCGCTCGTGATTGATTACTTCAAGAATAACACTCCCACACGGGATTAGTTAATTATATCGGCAGATAGCGTCAAAGCGCTGAATACGGGGAACCTCCAAAATCCCCGAATGCAACAATAGAGTGATTGACGTGCGTAGAGGTCCCATTTGACGACAAGGCCCCAAGCTGTCAGAATGTTACTATATTTAGCATTTCAATAATAAATCAATACTACAATGGATTGATCATGGCCTATAACGCAACGGTATCTAAACCGAACCTCGGACTCCATGATATCAGTCGATTATCAGCCGCTCAACAGTTGCTAACCAGTTCACGTCAGTCAACCTCCGGAGGTTCCGATTGGAAAGCACGCCAGGCCAGAAGCCGTGCCGTGTCTGGGATGGAGCTTTACCGCCGAGCTACAGCCGTATGCTGATAGTCTCACTCAAGCTTCTATTATAGAGCTAAGTATTCCAATGCAATAGCAATAGCTATGATTGTTTAAGATTAACTAGTAACAATAACTCGCTACTAAATTACCCCGAGACTTACTTCATTATTTAAGAGAATATAATAATGATTCAGTTTTCCGCTCGACTTAATCAGTAGTTGCCATTCATTCGACTCATTGCCGAATAACTGTATTCGATACATTAAATCATAACAATCTGCCACTGATTTAATTGGCCATATTGTGTACTCCAGACCGTCGATTAAAGGCCCAGTATTAGATGAATGATTGCTTATTTATTTAGCCTACATATTTAGTGCATAACTAGTGTTTATTACAATTGTTTGCCCTTATGCTATCCTGATAATAATGTTTGTTTTGGTCTAATTGGTCACTGGAATAGAACATTACACTAGCCTTTCTAGTCTTTGTTATGGTGTAGGATATATTCGTAAGCAGATTGACAAAAATAGTGCAACCTTGGATGATATTAAACAAACCTTGGAAAATCAAAACGTTAAGATTGTCGAATTAGAAGAACAACTTGATAATCATGAACTCGCAATCGAGGATTTAAAAAAGCAGTGTCAAAATAGTATGACATGTAGTTTAAAGAGTGATGAAGCAGATAGTTTCTTTCGGGAACTTTCGCAGAGACAAAAAATTATCAAAATGTTATGGTGTTTGGATTAAAGGGCAACGATTCTGACCGACAAGTCCAAGAAATCATGGTGTTAATTGATTGTGATCAACTTAAAGACACAATATCCTTGGTAGGGAAACCAAATACCCCAGTTAAAGATGCACGACGGATGCGATTCGATAATGATGAGGATGCAAATAAGGTTTTATCTCGTGCAAAATCTTTACATAAATCAGCTGAGTGCTCCAATGTCTACCTAAAACGAGAAACAACTTACGAACAACGTCAAAAATATAAGCTTTTGAAAGAGGAAGTTGCTCATCGTAACAAAAATGGTGAAAATCTGTTAGAGAAAAGATTGTTGAAAAAAAATATGACAGTTAAGCAATGAGGCAAATTTAGTCAATTTTGAAATCTGCCTTTTTAATGCTAGGTGATTGAATTCAAAAATCATGGAATTGCATTTAATTTAAGATACTATCTCCTCAACTCTTATTTGTGTAACAGAAACTTGGCTGACCCCCATGGTCAACAACGGCGTTCTACTCAGTGATGCCTACTCAGTGGTCTGTCGATGTGATAGAGACATAACGAGGACTGGGGGAGGGATTTTGGTGCTCGCTAAGAAAAATTTAAACTTTACCCAGTTTAATACCCAGGCCGCAAATGAATATTATTGTCAGTTCAAATTTGAGATTGAGAAACAAGTGTACCATGTTTTACTGATTTATCGTCCCCTCCAATACAAATTACGAACAAGACAACTGATATGCGGAAATTGTGACACAACACACTTAACTAATCCTGTGATACTTGGAGATTTTAATCTCCCATCTGTAAACTGACTAACTCGTGAGGCAACTTATACAAATGATGTTAGGCTTATGAAGGTGTTCAATGATTTGAACCTAACTCAAATAGTGGATTTCCCCACTAGAGGGGAGAATATTCTCGACCTAATTTTCTTACACGACGATAAGTTTTGTATGACCTGTTGTCCCCTAGGTAACTTTGGTTCTAGTGACCATGTAATGGTTTCAGCAACTTTTCAACTGTTTTCTATCTGCTACTTGAGCTATAGACAACGCCTGGAAATTTTGAAACTCCATTCCTTAACTTGGAGGAGAAAAAGAGGAGGTCTCATCTACATGTATAAACTGTTTAGTGGTTCTGTTAACTTGCCTAACATTTTCTTTGAAGTAGTGCAAGCAAACATGCTTACACGTGGCTCTTTATTGAAACTCAAAATTACCAACCCCCATTTTAATGCTGTCAGAAATTCTTTCGCCCATAGATTACTGCAACTTCGGAACTCATTACCAGAATACATTGTCACAGCTCCCTCAGTCTTGTCTTTAAAAATTAAATTGGACATCTTTTTTAGTTGTGATTCCTTCTATGAAATTGACGGATAAGCACATGTTGGATAATTTGGATGAGTATATGTACTGTTTGAATTATGCTAGTTTGATAGCTTTTTTTTCTTTTGGGAATAGCTTGTTGCATTACTGACTACTTTGTTGTTGCTCCAACCATGTTACTGTTTTTTTAAGGCAAGTTTTGATATTACATTGTTATTTCTATGAAATGTTTATATTTTGCCAAATTCCTTTTGGAAACCGGCAAGTATTTGCAATAAATAAAAATAAAAAAAAATTAAAACAACTGATATCAACAAACGTAGATAGGAACAAACTCCCATTTATTATTAGAATTCCACGAAGCTAATAACCAGGTCTACTTTGGAATAATTAACAGATTTTTGTTGGTAACATTTCAAATAATGTGCGTTTGGTACTGCATTAATGTCTGCAGTCCTCCAATAATTCGTATCATTAGTTCTATGTGTCCTTCGTTATCAAACGGTTTCGCTGTCAGATGGATGCGCGTGCGCACTTGCCAGCTTCTTTCCATTTTCGACTTCCGGAAGTTAGTACCACTCATTGACGGATCGAGGTGCAAAATAGTTCTAAAAACGGCCTATGCATAGCAGCGGCGGAGCTAGTATCGGAGTAAATGCACACGCTCGCCATTAGTACTGAGCATGAGCAAACTGTCACACTTTTGTGTGTCTTGATTTTCTTTTGATAATAGGACCTGATATGTACATGTATGGCTAGTTTGGGTGCCATGTTTGTTAACTAACTCTTCCAGGTGGCCGGCGCCATTAACATACAGGTAGGTTGCTACTACAACAATCGGCGGCCCGTAGGACCAAACGAGTGCTAGCGTACTATTAAGTCATTTTATGAAGGACATTAAATTTTCGTGTAGTTGTGTCTGTTTTGGAAGTTTTCGTTTTTTTTTTGGAGGGTCTTGGTGCTCGCAGCTTCGCAAATCTTCACCCACACCTTGTTGAATTGGCATACAGCTGCATTGCACACAGTTATTCCAATTTCAAGTGTTTACAACAGCGTCGCTCGCTCAGCCAATAAAATTATGCTGCTTTCATTTCAGTGATTAAATCGTATTCCTACAAGAAATTGTTTTTTAGCTGCTGATGCTAACAGTGTGTCTGGAATTCACTGCCAACTAATTTTATTTTTTTTAAATGTACGTTATTCTTAAATTACAACTCTGTTTTCACTATTCCATAGTAGCCACTTGTTTTTCATTCATGTTGCTGCACGCAAGCATTTGAGCAAGCATTTTAATCAGGCGCGTTGTGGCAGAGTAAAGATATGAATGGACTGCTAATCTTGCTTGACCACCAGACCTGCGTTAAGAGTAGCAATACATTCACGAACCCAAGCTCATGGGTGGAAAGTTTTGATGATAGTAAGACCATGTGCCATTGATTAAGCTAGTGTCCTTAACCATGGTCTCTCCCATCTTAGTCTTTGATTGAAATATTAGATAGAGGGTGATTGTGCATACCAAAATCGGTGGCTTTGGTCGAATTCAAGTTGTTATTGTTTTGCATTTTTGAGTTGGATACAGCAGAATAATAATAAAGGGAATGTACCTAAAGGCTTCCTTGTTTCTAAACTGAACTCTGCAAAAATGAATCTTTTTTTCTGTATTCAAGCTTAAAGGAAATAATTACAGAGCTTTCAGTCACTTTTGAGGGGGAGGGGGATAGGGGAGTCATCTTTCTTAGATACTGATTTCTTAGGTAAAGTTTGTTTGCAATGAGAACATAAAGGTAGACAATAAACTCTCAGTAAGAGTAATTAAAAGAGAAGTCCTTTTGCGTCTGTTTTAAAGGGGTTTTAGCTTGATTCTGCCAAATATAATCTATTCTGACACGAGCACAGCAAAACTCAAGTCCTTAAAGGGGGAGACTCACACCCCGATTTCCACTAATAATGCTCCTTTTGCAATTGTTTTGCTGGCCTATGATACAAGTCGTGTAGCCTCCCCCACCCCCCTCTTTTTAAAAATGGCACCCTCTGATTGGCTTGTCGTGTAAGGACATGCAAACTAAGTTGAAAAATATCAATTCAACAGTGTAAACAAACAAGACGGCCACCAGCGTTGTATAAGGGGTGGCACATGACTCTACATTTAATGTTTAATAGCCCCGCACTGGAAAAAAACAAAATGGCCGACTTTAGTGGGCAACATGGTATCACGTGACTCGCGCACTTATTTAATAGTGCCGCACTCGAATGACCGACCGCTTTGCATTATGGGTGTCACGTGCCATTCAATGCATTTGGAACTATAATAGCTACAATTAGTGTGGCTCTATTAGCTTGTCTAGTTAGCACACTTGGTAAGGCGCTAATCATCAACTCATCAGATAAGGCCACTGGTGCCGGTTCAATCCTGGCCACTGCTTTAACTTAAGAAAAAAATTTTTTAGTCATAATAGAAGAAATGAAAAATAAAAATATTGCGAGATTCAAAATGGCCACCACAAGAGCAGATGACATCATAGGAAGTGAGACGAAGTGAAGGTAACAGGAAGTGACGTCATAGGCATCACTTATCAGCACAGGGGTGCGCTTGTCAAGGTCAACGAACTGTCTAATAAATTCTAGGAAATTTGCTTCGGATGGCCCACTATCAGCAGGATGAGTCACTGTATTAGTAGGGTAATAACGCGATTGAGTTGTACATCCACCCACCCTTCCACCCACAACCGGAAGTGATGCCATTACCCCCACTTCCGGTCACGTGATTAAAGTGGGGGTAATGACGTCACTTCCGGTCAGGTGATGAAAAGTGGGGGTAATGACGTCACTTCCGGTTTTCATCGATCTGGAGGGGGTGAAAAAAGTATCTTAAGCTACCTTTTTTTTCGTTCTCAATCTGTAGGATGGTGGAAAAGTGTGTTTTGCTACTTTTTTTTTCGTCAATTTGGAGGGACCCCCACTTTTTTTTAGTTTTCATCAATCTGGAGGATGGTGGGAAAGTGCCTTTTGCTACTTTTTTACATCTTTTTGCTACCTCCATGATACGTCACTTATGACGTGTGGTTAATGACGTTACGTGATCAAAGTGGGGTTCCTGTTTTCATAGATCTGCAGGAAAGTGCTTTTTGTTACCTTTTTTTTCGTTTTCATCAATCTGAAGGACCCGTCCCCATGACCTAACTTTCAGTGGATGTGGCTCTGACGATGATCGTGGTGCATGTTAAATGAGCTTTCACATGCAAGCTTTAGAATATTTTTTACAGGGAGTGAGCCAAACGAAATTGGCAGGACAATAATTTTTTTACTTCCTGCTTCAGTCATATGAGGTGAATGAGAGTAGGCTGACCGTGTGACAGCTGTGCGAAATTAGTCACGACCGCTACAAAGATATCATATGGTTGTTCGTCTAAGGTTATTTGCAAGTTTCTCACGTTTTTTGGTAAGTAAAGTACAACTACTTGACTATTTTATGTTTCTAAAGTTATTTAAAAAGTAATTGATCAGAACCTGCTGTTTAGCCAGCTGCAGGGTGCATTGGATTAAAGTGTCAGTCAAAAGCAATGTTATCTTGTCAACACTGCTGTTAGACTGCATTTCTTAGGCCTAAAAAAATGCGGTATTTTTTTTAAACTGGTTGCTGCAGTGAGCGGAAGCTTTTCTTTTACACATTAGAACCTTAATGTATGTTTCACACGTTTTTTTTAAGGATAAGAAATTGGTTGTCACAGCGTTGTTGAATTGATTGGATGGCTACGTTATTTTAAAAAAAAAAATGGTCCATCGCGATTTTCAGCGAACATTTCTTTTTTCTGATTTACAACCTTAGTGTTTATTTTGAACATTTTTAGGCTCCGTTCACATATTAATGGCTTGACCAGACTACTTAGCACCCTCTAGGTCCAGGTGTACTATTTAGCACCCTCCACAACCGGGTGTACTATTTAGCACCCCTGGGATCAGGTATACTATTTAGCACCCAGTAGAACCGGGTGTACTATTTAGCATCCCCTGGGATCAAAAAATTTGAAATAAACAAAAAGTTAACTCTTTTTAATAATATTTTTAGATTAATAACAAAAAAGAAGCATGGATTCGAGTTCAATAATTTTAACGGGAATAGGTGCCGAACTGAGTTGCAATTTAAAAACTCGTATATACCTAGACCCTAAAAAAGAGTACGAAATGGCACTCGTCTCCTTGGATACGTACTACAGTATTTTCAACGTGCACGCTGACAATAACGAATTTTTGTATACCATCAATGGTGGAGCAAATTGGATCGAGGTGCGAGTCGTTCCCGGCGCTTACAAAATTTCAGACTTGAATAATTTTATACAGTCTACTTTGGAAGGAAGTGGTCGCGAAAAAAATGCCATCGTTTTAGAACGGAATCACAATACTTTAAAAACATATTTGGTTGTAAATAATCCGCTTTACAGCATTTCGTTTCTGGGAGATAATAACTTAGGAACTGTTCTAGGGTTCTTCAGGGAACTTATACTAAAACTCAGCAAGGTCAAAAATCCGTGGATATAATGGGGCTCAATACAATTTTCGTTCATACCAACATAATCGGGTCTTCCTACGTGAATGACGACACTCAACCTTGCATATACGCTTTTTATCCGGGAGTGCCACCGGGTTATAAGATGATAATTTCCCCTCAAAATTTAATTTACCTTCCCGTAACTACCGACAATATTCGTAATATTCGTATTTGGTTAACTTCTCAAGATAATGAAATTATAAATTTAAACGGGGAAACCCTTACCGTCAGACTTCATCTGAGGTGTAAAAAATAATTTTGTACGTATTAAAAAAAGAATGTTAGTATTCGAAAGCAAAAAAAGATTAATTGGAAAAGGATTCGTCGTAGATAATAATCAATTAAAGGCAAAACACGCAGCATTCATCATATTTATAACGAGAGCGAGAAGATGAGTTCAACGGAACATTACCTCGATATAAACGAATCTTTACAACAACATTCTTCTGTGGAGAGCTACGCATTTCACGAATATAATCCGATAGTAGGAACCAATCTAAACAATGTCAATTCGGAAATTAGAATCGTAATCGAAAACCAGGATTTGTTCCTTCACGTTGCGAATAGTTATCTTCTGATTAAAGGCAGGTTACTGAATGCCAACGGTTCTAGTTTTGCCGATGCGGACGTAGTGTCTCTCATCAATAATGGTTCCATGTACCTGTTTTCCAGCATTAAATATCACTTGGGGGATAAGCTAGTGGACGAGTTAAATTACCCCGGTTATGGGACTCATGAAAGGGTCTCCTTACGTACGGTTCGACCGATCAAGTGTCGTTGGTGGGGAACTGCTGGGCGTTAGATGCGGCAGAATCTTCCGCGGCCAGTTTCAACGATAACATCGGATTCAATTTATGGCATTCCATCATCGTAAAGGAGACGAGTCCTAAAGGAAGCTTCTCGTTCGCCATTCCTTTAAAACACTGCATGGGATTTTTCGAAAATTATGACAAGGTGCTGTATGGTGCCAAGCATGTCCTAACGTTGTCTAGGGCGAGCAATGACGACACTGTATTCAGGGCAGCTGCAACAGTCGAATTGAGTAGCGTTTCGTGGCACGTACCGCACGTAACCACATCCGACGAGCAAAAACTTAGGCCTTTTAGCTACATAGAAGGTGGGATGAACGTGGACTTGGGTTTTAGGCACTAGCATTACGATAGTTGCAAACTTCCTCAGAGCACTAGTTTCACATGGTGCATGCTTACTACTTCGGCCGTCGAAACACCGAGGTGGGTTATTCTAGCTCTTCAGACTGATAGAAACTAAAAATCCAGCCGTATTCGATCACTGCAGTTTTCAAGACGCTCACGTAACTTTAAATTCTGAACGTTACCCGTTCTTGGACTTGAACGTAAATTACGCTACTGGAGAATCCTCGATCCTGTATAGAATGGCTCTCAAGAGTTTAGATGCGCTTTGTACGATGTCGGGGACTAGTGTATCGATTCGGTGCAGTTCAAAAAGACGTATCCTCTAGTGGTTTTGGACTGTTCCAAGCAGTCCGAGAGACTTCATTCTGGCATAGTCGACGTACAAGTAAAGTTGAAATTTAACGCAGCGGTTTCAGCTAACACGACGTGCCACGCGCTGTTGATCGGTGATAGAAAAATGAGTTTGAAATTGGATAAAGGCAAAATTGAAGTAATTTATTAAAAAAGAAGTGGCGAAACAAAAATCGAAAACAAGTAATATCGGAAAAAAACGGAGCAGGGTGAAAAGAAAAAAGATCGCGAAACGAGGTGGGTTTTTACCATTGTTGGCATTGCTGGGACCCATCTTAGCCGGTGTAGGTGGTCTAGCCGGAGGTGCCGCCGGTATCGCCGCCGCAGTTAAAAAGTGCCAGAACGATGCTAAGGTAATGGAAGAAATGGTGAGACATAACAAGAAGATGGAGGGTTCGGGATTGAAACGTAAAAAGAAAAAAAAGCGAATCGTGGCAGAGAGCTCTTTCTAAGCCCAGTGAAGGTCTGATCGATTTTACTAAACCGTTAACGAATCTCGATTTAAACAGATTAGTCAAAGTTTTGAAAATTCCTAAATACAGAGGTACTTTTAGCAAGGATCGTTTACCGCTAAAACCTAAACCTCGTGGCGAATGCGGCATCGTTAATCTCGAAAATTTTCACTATGGAAATGGAAGTCATTGGGTGGCTTACTCGACAGTTACTGACATACCATGTTATTTTGACAGTTTCGGCAACCTCGAACCACCGACATCCATTTCGGAGTATTTGGGTCCCGTTAAATACAATTACGACAGGATGCAAAATTTTAATCAAACATTGTGCGGTCATTTCTGTTTATTTTTTCTAAGTTTCTCGTACAAGGGATATGATTACGAAGATATTTTAAGACGGTTAATCTTTAACTCGGTTATCCCCATTGTTCTTCGTATGGATTGGTATATGCCCTTTGCTTTGACCATGGTATACAACGAGTCTTGGTTAGGTATATATCTATCTGGTAATCTTTATCCTCCATACTTGCCGTATCAGCCATTATATAAATTGCGTTACCATCGCTCACGATGATTGGTATTTCCGTCATTCTTAAAGTTGATGGTTGGAGAAGTCTCTCGAAACCGAGATAAACTTGAAATCCTTTGTCTTCGGGTATCCTTTCCGACAAATCAAAAAACTCAGTTATTAAACACCGAATCTTTATATCTGGAGGGTCTGAACTAGGTATATAGTAGTAAAATATATAGATTTTTGATTCGTCTCTGTTGTGCATCGAGTACCAAACGCTCACCCTCATCCTCGTTCAACGCCGAGTGAAGTGTATCTATGCGGTACCTTTCTCTAATAGTCTCGAAGAGAAATTCTCTAGTAACAGCTTCTGAAGGTTTTTCGGGGTTCATGAGGTTACCGATTCGTTTATTTTTTGCGTCGAATATTTCGCGAGATACCATGGTCAAGGCATTGTCAAGTTTGGTTTCTAATTCGTTTATACCGAGAAGCTTCGTATCGACGTATTCTTTATTCGCGGCATCCTTAGATGGTGCGGGGATGCGAGGTACTTAATTCGCTTATTTTTTGCATCGAGCATTCCATCGGGACCTTCCTTCAAAGCGTAACCGAGTTTGGTTTCCACTTCGTTTATAACGACAAGCTTCGCGTCGACATATTCTTTATTCGCCGCATCTTTAGATTGTGCGGGGGATGCCAGATCCTTGATTCGCCTATCTATCGCGTCGAGTTGACCATCGGCACTTTCCTCCAACGTAGTTTTTAAATTTTTTACATCTATCAACTGAGAATAAGTTACCGTATCTTCGGGATCTATACCAGCAGTTAGATTAGTTAAGTGATTCATTCGCATGTTCGATACAGTTTTTGAATCGACGTAATCCTTAGTCGCCGCATCCTTAGATTGTGAGGGAGTTTCGAGATCTTTAATACATTTCTTTTCAGCGTTCGGCTGAATCCTACGTCGGCTTTAAATTTTTTTTACTTCGTTTTCTAATTCGGTAAA
The DNA here is from genome assembly GCA_023313725.1 of Lithobius niger. Lineage (NCBI taxonomy): Eukaryota > Metazoa > Arthropoda > Chilopoda > Lithobiomorpha > Lithobiidae > Lithobius > Lithobius niger. The sequence goes on along the minus strand of JAHWFP010011068.1, from coordinate 23,062 downwards.
TTGGGAATAAATTTTGACATCTTCAGGTTCTGCAGCAACTCCGAATTTAGTCAGTCGCTTATTCTGCATTTCGTAATCATGGTTCAGGTCTAATATGAATCCTATACCCGGAACCCCTTTCACATCTCTTTGCGTTCGTTTCAAAGACTGTCCAAATTTATTAACCGGCATTTTGACGATTCTTTTTTTTATATATAAACAAAAGGAATAAGAAATATCTCATTCTACCTAGTACGGAAATCTTTCGAGTCTGTTGCAATCAAATTCTCTAGAAGTTAAGATGGAAAATGCGACGAATTTAAAAAATGGAGTAAAGTACGTTTTATCTCCTTCTGTAGAATTCGAGTATTTAAAAGGAATAGGTTCTCCCATTTTGAACAAAGATTCCAGGTGTAAGGGATGGATTTCTCCATCGACCCCCGAATCTGCGAAAAATTAGAAATTGAAACCGACGAGCAGAAACCCATTTGTTTGACGATGTTCAGTTACCCCAATTACTCGCACCCAGCTTCCACCTGCTACCCATTTTGTCAAAAGGCAGACGGTGAGTCGGATAAGCCGCTGTTTCTCAGAACGTGGGTGTACAACAACATCCACAAAACTAAAGGAAAACTTAACAAAAACATTATAGAAAAAACGTGGTTTAACTTGGCTCCATGCGGAAGTATGTCCTTGTCGGAAGTTAGTGGTAAAATTAACTCCGTGTACATCAGCAACGACGCTCCCAGAACCGTAAACCTTTGCTGTAACGTAGATTACGGAGTCGTCGAATCGAATACATTCAACGAAAAGTGTTCGGATAAAGACTTTATGAGTTTGATTTCTGAATAAGAAAAAACAATGGATATTCAAAATTACGACTTCTTCGGGCCGATCAAGAAACCCAAAAATTACCCATTTCTACCTTCAAACATCAGATGCCTGAATACAGGACCGGCAAACTGCGGAAAGACGAACTTACTGTTTAATTTTATCTGTAACGAAGGATGGTTGGATTACGACAGATTATACGTGTACAGCAAAACTCTGTGTCAAGCGAAATACCGAGCTTTACAGTCTATATTTTCCAAAATTGAGGGCACCGTAGGGCGGGAGATCGCGAGTTTTCACGACTCTCAAAACGATTTAATTCCTTCCGAGGAGTTGGACATCAAGTTTCGTAATCTCATGGTTTTTGACGATGTTCTTTTAGACAAACAAAAAAACATAGAACGTTACTTCGCTCAAGGCCGTCATTCTAACGCCGACGTTTTTATTGCAGTCAGTCTTACACCAGAATTCCCAAACAAGTGGCTAGAGATAACGCCAATTTATTAATCGTATTTCCCGTGGACGATTTAAACCTGAAACATTTGTATGAAAATCACGTCGGTCCTGACATGGAATTTCCGGAGTTTAAAACGTTGTGTAGAACGTGTTGGGACGATCCGTACCGGTTTTTATCGATCGACAAAATGTTAAACGAGGGACGTTATAAAATAAATGTACGTTTTCGTTCGATGATAAAAACAAACGAAAGAAAAAAAGATAACATGGAAAAGAAACGTGAAATAGTAAATCTCAAAAAACGTTTACGGGAAAAATTTTTGAATCAACGTTTGGACAAACGAGATCAAGATGAATCTTTACAAGAATTTTTTAAACCCGTCGTTAGTACTTTGAAACCTACGTTGTTAATCCATCACCACCCGTAGTGAGTCCTGCGAAACCTTTAGCCGGTTTTCCAACGAGAAAACGACTAAAACGTATACGAATTATTACTCCCATTAAAAAAACTTATAAATCCGAGGATGAAGATGATGAAGAGTGTGAAACCACGGTGATTAAGACGGAGAAGTTTGAATCGCCGAAACCTTCCATCGAGCATTCAACTCCGATAGCGCGAGATTCCAATCTTTCAGAATACTCGACTCCAGCTACGCGAACCGAATCTGCATCTATCAGTACAGGTTTGAAAGTCACCCCCACACTTTCGGCAATACAAAACAGACCCGTGTCGACGCCTCCAGAACTTCCAAATTTCCCAACCCTCAGATCTTTGGATAGTCTGTTACCTGGCCAAGGCATAGGCCAAACAGCGAAATATTTCCTGATGAAATTTTTCCAAAATCCCAAAGAGACCGATCCTGTCTTCGGACTGCAATACGACATGAAAACTGGAGAAATGAGCATTGCTAATAAACCCGTAAAAATATTCGAGAACGACATAGTGGTCAGTGGTAATCAGTACGCGGGAAGACGAGGACTTTGGAGTTTGCTGGTTTTTAAGGATTTGAAGGAACCGTCGTACGCTCCCGCAGTCAAGGCGAGTTGCGCTTCTCTTTTAAAAAACACGCACGCTATCTACCAAAACAACGATTCGGGCAGGGTACTCGAACACATAAGTCGAATCGTAGTGCTAAGTACGTGTCGATAATCGGTCCTATCTGAGAGGATATGAAAACGAAGAAAAAGGGAACTGGTATGGTAAAAAAAACCGGGAGCAGGGTGGATTACAGGTACTATGATGATCCTAACGATCTGGTCGAAAGACTGAGGCTTTTGTACGGGTCAACCCAAGCGGGTCATGACGGTCACAGGAACGAAGTGACAGAAATTTTATCAGAATTGGAACAACGAAGGGTCATCATAGATAGAGAAAAAAAGAACGCTTATCAGAATTTAGGTTTACGATAAAAAAAATTTTGTATAATAAAAAAAGAGGCCAAGATGAAGTATTGAGTGAAATGTAAACGATCCACACCTAACCGGCCCGAACCTCCTACTATTAATACATCGAAAAATAACAGAAGCATGGAAGTCTACTTTTGCGAAGTGTGCGGAATGAAAAGAGCTTCCTTCATCAAGTCTGGGAAAGGAATCGTAAATAAAATCGTAGACCATTTATCGGTAGAAGTACATTTACCCAGATATCAATATTGCGGACCAGGAACAAAAGTAAATCAGAGATTAGCTAGAGGGGATCCTGGATTAAATAAAATGGATGAGGCGTGTAAAGAACACGACATCGTCTACTCAAAAAGTTCAAATTTAAACGAACGACACGTCGCTAATGAAATTCTTATATCTAAAGCTCGAAAAGTACGTAAGGATCCTTCGACCTCTTGGAGAGAAAAATTAGCCGCTGCGATCGTTAAAAAATCATGGGGATGAAGCTCAAGTTCGGAATGGGAAGAAAAAAAAACCGAAATGGATCAACTCGTAAACGAACTCCACAAACCGACGCAGAAAAATTTTCCGAGGTGGAAAGTGATTGTACGGAGTCTGAATGATCTATGGCAAGCGGACTTGGTGGAAGTGATACCGTACTCTAACGTTAATAAAGGATTTAACTACCTACTGACTTGCATTTTAACGTCATGTCCAAGTTTTCTTGGGCATTCCCCTTTAATCAAAATCCGGTGTAGTTGTTACGGAAGCTTTTAAGAAGATACTCGAAGGAACGACACCACCTAAAAATTTACAAGTTGATTCAGGTAGTGAATTCTACAATAAAAACTTTAAAGCGCTCCTTAAACGTCACATCAACCTGTACTCTACCCACTCTGAGAAGAAAGCGAGCGTTGTAGAACGTTTCAACAGAACGCTGAAAAGTCGCATGTGGAAACAATTCACCAAGCAGGGGAACTATCAATGGGTACACATTATTGATGAGTTAGTTTCACGGTACAATGACACGGTTCACTCCGCAACTAAACTAAAACCGAGGGAAGTAACCAAACGTCACGAATCGTCACTGAAATTTAAACCGAAACAATCCTGAAAAAAACTGAAAAAATCCAAATTTGTCGTCGGAAATAAAGTCAAATTTCTAAAGTTAAGACAATTTTTGATAAAGGGTATTTACAAAATTTTACTAACGAAGTTTTCACGATCCGTAAAGTACAAAAAACATAACCCGTTACTTATCTACTAAAAGACGAATTGAACGAACCGGTGCTCGGAGGTTTCTACGAACAAGAAATTCAAAAGACTCTCGTTCCCGATTTATTTTTAGTGGAGAAAGTATTAAGACGAAAGAAAGATACAGATGGAAAAATGATCTATTTCGTTAAGTGGAAGGGATATGATTCAAAATTTAATAGTTGGACGGATACAGTGGCGTAACAAAGTGTCTCTGGGCCCATAGGCAAAATTTTTGGTCGGGCCCTCCCCCATTTATTGCCCCCCTCCCCCGCAAAAAAAAGATAAAAAATCTTTCATCTTTCCGACTGCCTTGGTCCAAAATTTAATTATACGCATACTGTAGATGGTTTTGTTTCCGTTACCCGAACAACCAACAACTTTCAGTTCAAAAAAATTACTTCGTAATGCAAACAGACAATAATGTTTGAACAAATTTATGAAAAATCATGTCTGTGTGGTATTTTTTTAGCCTACTTAACTGTCGAATTATTATAAGCTTTGCTTAGTAGCTACATTACTACACTTGTTAAATAGGAACTTGGACTGGCTTATAGTATATTGCAATTTGAACATGAAATTTGCATACCGTAGTTAGTTCACTACTTGAGGCTCTTACGGCGATACTTTCGGCAAGTTTATTTCAATGCAAAAATCTCAATGATGTTGTCCATGTCCATATTTCGGCGCCTGGTGGGCCCCCCGAGTTGCAGGGGCCCGTAAGCAATGCTTACCTAGCCTACCTGTACGTTACGCCACTGGACGGATAATATTAGCAGTTTATCCTCTTAAGCACTCAAACTTCTAATATTATCGGTCGAAAATGAACTCGTAAACGGTTCAAGAAATTTTTTTTCCCATCCATCCAACTTTTTGTTCCTCAATATAAAAAAAAGGATAAAACATTTTTGTTCCTCAATATTTCTTTAAAAAAAATATAAAAATTTAAAGTTGTACCGTACATTTTTATTCCTCGTTATTTAAAAAAAGGATTTCTCGTTTCAGAAATGGACATTAAAACCGTTTTCACCTGCATGTATTGCCGAGAAACTTTCCGTACACAGCATCTGCTGCGAAACCATCTACGTTCGAATCACCCCTCTGACTGGGAAGAATGCGCTTGTTTCGTAGACGATTTACCCGATTATTTCAACAATCACTGCCTTTCACGAACGCATGGACTTTCTCACCGAAGATACGAAATGCCACTGTCGGAAGAATTCGGTGATCCACTTCGCTTCTTCCTGTCTGCATGCATGGCTTTGCAAAATTTGCTAGTAATTTGTCTGGAACAGATGGTTAATTGTAAGGTGCAGCTTTGTTTGGGAATCACATTTTTTAGAAACGAGACATTATCAGAGACTGGTTTTTGGTCCAGATATTCGGAATTATACAACCCGAATGACATTCCCGCTGTATTGGACGAAGCATTCCGTAAAATTCAAGAATCCATTGACGTTTATGCCAGGGAAGGAAGTGGTTGGGCTATAAAACGAATCACCAACTTGATCATCAGAGTGGGGAGTATCGACCGATGCGAGCTTCGTCGTATATTCCACTCCCTAGAAAACTCGAGGCCAAGGCGAAATCGGTGGTAAACGTTCAAAATCTAAATGATTCAAAATGTTTTCCATACTCTACGCTATCGTCGGGTTTGGGGTTAGACAGCACTAACCCCAAAGATTACGAAGGGATCGAAGACATGCTCGACACTAGCTCTCTCTCTTACCCGACCAAGTTCAAGGAAATTGAAAAGTTTGAAAAGCTGAACAATCGTTCGATCAACATCGTCGGTTTTAACGATGACGAGGGATTGTACCCGCTCAGAGTTTCCAAGAACTACGACGGACTATCCATCGACCTTCTCTCGTTGAGTGACGCGGACAGCACCCATTACTGCGGCATTACGGACATCGCTACGTTTTTAAGTTATCGAGGCTCGGGACTCACGCCAAATACTATTGCCGAAACTGCTTCGCAGGATTTGGTATGGAATGGATGCTTTTAGTTCACCGAAACGAATGCGTCAAAATCAATCATGCACAAGCTCTCCGATTTAAAGCTGGAGGAGACAACTTTCTCGAGTTACGACATTTTAACCGTCAAAACCCCTTTCCTCAGATCATCTATGCCGACTTCGAGTGTCTACTCCTACCCATCCACACCGCTCAACCGGGACCACCGACGAGCTTGACCACCTGAATTCATCGACACACACCTTGCAGCTTCGGTTACATCGTGATCGGTCAGAACGTGGAGATCGTTCATCGAGATTACTACTTGTAAGAAGATGCGGTGGAAGTTTTTTATGAAACGCATGAAGAAAGAAACTCGACATTATAACGAGTTGTTGAAAAGGATACTACCCCTCAATCTTTCCCCAACCGAACAGGTCAGTTACGAAGAAGCCAAACTCTGTCACTATTGCGGAAAACCCTTCCCCTTTTTGGTTCCGAAAGGCGATCCCAACACTAAAGTTAGGGATCACTGTCATATTAGCAGAAAATATAGAGGACCGGCTCACTGGAAATGAATTTTCAACGCTCGAGAAAAAAGAACCATCCCAGTCGTATTCCACGGTCTAGAAGGGTACGACATGCATCTTCTCGTACCCACAGTGCACATGTTTAAGGGTCAGGTAGATGTTATCGGTCGGAATGACGAGCGTTTTCAAAGTATGACGATCAAGAGGTTAAACAGCGGGATAAGCCTTCGATTTAAAGACAGCGTGAATTTCCTTAAAGCTTCGCTGGATACTTTGGTCAAACACCGCAAGAGCTTCCCGATTCTCGAGGCGGCTTTGGACTCTGGTTTAAAATCCTCTTGGTTCGTCGAAGAAACCGCGCGAGAGAGCGTTGTAGATCTGCTGACCCGGAAGGGGGTTTACCCCTATGAGTACGTTACAGACATGTCGTTCTTCGAAAAAGAAGAGCTTCCCTCTCGAAAATGTTTTTTCTCACAACTGAAGGACGAAGCGTTGGCGGGTGAGGAGTACGTGAGAGCGCTCAATCTGTGGCTCAAGATGAAAGTAAAGAAATTCGGCACCTATCACGAAATCTACTAGATGACCGACGTTTTCCTACTCGCGGACATCTTCAAAGATTTCAGGAAAATATGCCTCGCCAACAACAAGTTGGATCCCTGTTGCTATATCTCCACTCCGGGATTTAGTTGGGCGGCACTGTTGAGAATGCAGGAATCCAAGTTGGAGTTGTTTTTACACTCGGGAAAACACAACGTGATAGCTTCCAGCATCAGAGGCGGCGTGTCGTTTATTTGCAAGAGATATTCGAAGGCGAACAACAAACATCTGGCCAATTTCAATCCAGGCAAACCCTCCATTTACATAATTTACTTGGATATGAATAACTTGTACGGTTTCGCTATGAGAGCTCGTCTCCCCTACGATGGATTCTGCTACTTGACCAAGGAAGAAATTCGGACCTTGGACGTTGACACCGTGCCGGACGATGCGGATGTCGGATATATACTCCAAGTCGATCTAGAATACCGAGCGGAGCTTCACGACTCGCATAACGACTATCCCCTAGCTCCAGAGAAGCTCGAGATCGGGGAAGACCTCGTTTCACCCTTTTCCAGAAAACTAGCGGAAGATATCAATCACGACATCAAACCTTCTACCAAACTCGTGCCGAATCTCCTGCACAAAAAGAACTACGTCGTTCACTACCAAAATTTGAAGTTCTACCTGCATCACGGATTGATTCTTCGACGCATCCGAAGAGTAATGAGCTTCAACCAGACACTCTGGATGGAGGGGTACATCAATTTCAATACGGAGAAAAGGCAGCAATCAACCGCACCCTTTGAAAAGGATTATTTTAAACTGTTAAACAAATCGGTATTTGGCAAGACGATGGAAAATAAGCAGAAGCGAGTCAACGTGAAACTGTGCATGCCGATCCCAAGAAGGCGGTCAAGTACACCTCCCAACCTCACGCGGATTCGTTCGAAATCCTTAACGAACATTTAGTGCAGATCAACCGCAGAGTCTGTTGCGATCTACCGACGTTCTCGGGATTCAGTATTCTCAAACTGTCAAAACTGGCCATGTTCCGCTTCCACTACGAATACGTTAAACCCAAGTACGAGGACCGTGCCAAACTCCTGTTTACCGATACCGTCAGCCTCTGCTACGAAGTGGAAACGGACGATGTGTACGAGGATATGAAGCGAGACAGTGAACGCTTCGATACCAGCAATTATCCGAGAGATCATCCCTTGTACTCCGAAGCGAACAAACAAGTCCTGGGGAAGATGAAGGACGAGATGGCCGGCGTTCCCATCTTAGAATTCGTGGCTTTACGACCCAAAATGTACGCCATTAGAGCGCAGAAAACGAAGACGTCCATGAAGGCTAAGGGTATCCAGACATCTTTCGTGAAGAAACATTTGGACTTTGACGATTACGAATATGCCCTAAGAATGCCACTACCCGCACCGAAAGGAACCTGGACTAAAATCGCCACCTCGAAACACGAACTAAGCACGGTGAAAGTGACGAAATCCCTCCTCTCGGCTTACGACGATAAGCGTTTTATCCTAGACAATGGGGAAGATACGCTAGCTATCGGTCATCGTGATTCCGGCACGTGGCGAGAGTATGAAGATGACTCCGACGTAGACGTCATGACCGACAAGGAGGAGGAGGAGAGAGCAGCTTTAGCGTTCATCTCGAAGGAGAAGAAGGAGTTGAACGATGCTAAACGAGAAGAGGAGCGGGTTAGATCGGTACGACGATCCGCGGTACTAGAGAACCGCAGCATAAAGCTGAACGATCTCGTGGCATGGAAGGAAAAAGAAAAAGCTAAGCGAAGAATGTTGGATAGGGAAAGACGGGCCACGATGTGCCTGGAACTGAAAAAGGCGAGATTAGAGAAAAATGTCGGTAGTATGAGGAAGGCTCAAAAACGAGAGTCTGAGGAGGAAAAGAAAACCAGATTGGAGAAAAAAACCGCTAGTAAGAGGAAGGCTCTAGAACGAGAGACTGAGGAGGAAAAGAAAGCCAAATTGGGAAAAAAGCCACTAGCAAGAGGAAGGCTCAAGAACGAGAGACTGAGGAGGAAAAGAAAGCCAGATTGGAGAAAAAGTGCTGCTAGTATGAGGAAAAGCCAATGTTTAAGAAATGCTAGACCGTCGATACCATCGGAGCTGGTCATTCCCTTTCCTTCCCATCCCTTTTCCCTTCCCAATCCCACCCCCATCCCACCTCTCCTACAACTGCAACCTTGACGTTGGTGGAGAGGCTTACTCCTTGATTGAATATGCGAGTATTAAAAAAAAATACAGAGTAATACATTTAAAAAAAGCTATAAACTCGTTTTTTTTTGGAATTCAATTGGGGAAACCTATAGCAGTATAAACGCAATGTGACGTCATAAGTACGGGTCACGGAGGTAGCAAAAGGATGCAAAAAAGTAGCAAAAGGCACCATCCTTCAGATTGAGAAAAAAAAAAGTAACAGAAGGCACTTTTTCCACCCCCTCCAGATAGATGAAAACTAAAAAAAGGTAGCAAAAGACACCTTTTTCACCATCCTCCAGATCGATGAAAACCGGAAGTGACGTCATTACCCCCCCCCCCCACTTTGATCACATGACTGGAAGTGACATCATTAGGCTCACGTCATCATGGAGGTAGCAAAAGGATGCAAAAAAGTAGCAAAAGGCACTTTCCCACCATCCTCCAGATTGATGAAAACTAAAACAGTGGGAGTAATGACGTTACTTCCCCTCCAAATTGACGAAAAAAAAATGTAGCAAAAGACACTTTTCCACCATCTTACAAATTGAGAACGAAAAAACTGCTAGCAAAAGACACTTTTTCACCCCCTCCAGATCGATGAAAACCGAAACCCCCACTTTTCATCACCTGACCGGAAGTGACGTCATTACCCCCACTTTGATCACGTGACCGGAGGTGGGGGGTAATGACATCACTTCCGGTTGTGGGTGGAGGGTTGGGTGGATGTACAACTCAATCGCGTTATTACCCTACTTGTATTAGCCATATCTTATCTCATTATCGGATCAGCGATGACGTCATCAGGGTCCAAGGTATCAAAAGACAGTCAACGGGTGCACTTCTCTCTCACGGACCCCTGAGAAGGCAGGGGGAATGTTTAGTAAAATGGCACAGTAAGTTTCAGTGGACTTTTTTTCTGGGGGCCTTTTTTTTTTTGCTCTGTCTCGTTTTACCTTTTCTTAGCCTTTTTTGTCCTTTGCAAGCCTTTTTTAGGTCTTTTCTCAGACACAAAAAGGTCATTACTTTTTTTTTACAAAAAGGGCATTTTCTGAAAAGGGTAGGCGCAATGCCCACCCTCCTTGGTCCCTCCTGTGCATGCCACTGGCTGATTTAATTCGACCAAGAGTTTTGGATTCAGGACAAAGCATTTTAAGACGTTAAAATATCTGATCTACCTTAGGAAGGCATGTTTTTGATAATTTCAACCATCTTTTTAAAAAACGTTTTATGCGAATTATTTTTATAAAAATTGCTGTATGTTGCAGCTTACAGCTCTGTTGCTTACTTGCAACACACAGCTCTGTTGCTCTGTTGCTTACTTGCTGTATGTTGCAAGTAAAGCTCTTGCGATACCCAATGTAGGCTGTGAAGCCGAGGGCCCATGAGCTAGAGACCAGTCAGGGATCCCCGAACCCCAGACTTTGCCAGGCCTGTAAATGCTTGACGCGAAATTGAAAATTGAGTACCGATATATAGTTTGCGTGCAACAAATAAAGTATGCGTGTTAAGAGTACTAAACCCACATAGTATTAAACACGTTACAGCTGCCTTCAATGTTATTTTTTGTAAAAGTTTTGTTACTGGGGCAGTAATTTATGGACTCCTATATTCTCTAGAATGAAAAGTTTCAACTTCAATGATGAACCTCGGGTGATGCGGGGGGGGGGGGGGGCATTTTCATAGGTTGCCTTCTAATTTTGCAGTTCATGGTTAAATAAGACAGATTAACACCCATGATAACCAATTAGTGCTGTTCAACTGAAGATAAGAAGTTACTGCTGTTTGTCAATTGTAACTTGCATTTTTTCAGCAATGTTGAAAGACAACGGATTCAGAGTCTGTTTGGTGCCATTTGAGCATCGAAATCTGGTTGAAATAGTAGTCCATCAGGAACCAATTTTTCAATGCCAAATTCAAGAATTTGAATACAGTGAGTAAAGTATGTTTAAGAGTATGTTTAAAAGCAATCTTTACTAGTGAATGATCAGCTGTGAAAATGTTTAGCATTAGTTTTGCTCGATGTCTTTGTGTTGTGGATTGACATATTGAGATAAGTGAGTGTCGAATAGATAAAATGAGTAGACAGTAGAACTTCCCAGTGGTTTTGGGATAAGTGAGGTTTGAATAGGTAGAAATGAGTATACAATAGGACTTGCGAGGGGTTGGGATAAATGAGCAGGAATGAGTAGACAGTAGAACTCTGGGGTGTGTTGGGATAAGTGACGTTTGAATAGGTAGGAATGAGTATACAATAAAATTTCCAAGGGTGTTGTTTGGGTAAATGAGCAGGAATGAGTAGACAGTAGAACTTCCAAGGGTGTTGGGATAAATGAGCAGGAATGAGTAGACAGTAGAACTTTCAAGGGTGTTCAGATAATGGAGGTTAAACTGTATACACAAAATTTGTTACATTTCGAGAGCTGGTTTATTAGGCTCGCTTATTAATTATGGGAGACACAGATTCACAGTCAAAATCAAAATTATAGCAGGTGAGGTTATACTCCTTTTATTTATTCACCAAGTGATACTCCATTTGTCCTTCACTATTGAACTGTTACTAAGTGTTCCCAAGCTTGACACGCGGGAATGGAGTGTGGAGCTTTACAGGCCGGTAAATTTCCATAGGTCCAAAAATTGTCTGTATTGAAAATAAATTAGAAGAAAATATACACTAAAAACTGAAAAAAGTAGTTAAATGCAAAGAAAATACTAACCAAACGAACACTTAGTAGAATGCCTTGTTAATTTACAATTTTTAGTTGTTGAACAACACACGAATGGCAAACACCGATAATTTGGTAATGTTACTTTGATTTTCAGTCATTGTTACTTACAGTTCAACAACGCAGAAACCAAAGCAGCTCAGGGTTTACTCCAAACTGGCGATTTTTGGCAGCTGATACAAGCTTAATTCCTTCTTCAGGCCGGGGGTCGAGAATTTTCCAAATGTCACGATAACCGAACCAATATTGCCCCAAAATATTATAAACAGTGCCCCAGAATAGCCTACTTAAAAGATTTTCAAAAAAGTGTTTTATTTCTTTTGCCATTTTATTTATTCGGTAGTATTTCTCTAAGCCCATTAACAAAATTGGAGACAAAAAAAACTTCCAAGACCTTTTTTTTCCCTTTTAGTCCAATGAAACCAAGTTTTGCCACCAATTATTTTTTAATTCGGCCTGCCCCATTGTAACCGGGTTACTCTGTTACGGAATTTTCTTGACCCCCGCTTCAGGCTTCAAAAAACTAGCAGTTGCTCTCCCACACTCACTTCCACACTAAACGAATTTTTTCACTTGAATATCCTTCCCTTTCTTTCTAACAGACTTCCTTGAGTTAGCTCTGTTTGCTCTTCTGGTTGCAGGAGGTGTTGCTACCTTCAGCTTGTGCTGGATTATGAAGAAAGCAATGGAAAAAGCAATGGAAAGCAATGGAAAGCAATGGGCAAGCAATGGAAAAAGTTTCCCCAATCCAGCACAAGCTGAAGGCAGCAACACCACCTGCACTCACCTGCAGCCAGGAGAGTATAAATATATTATTATTGCCTTAATCCTTTAATTTACCCGATATATCGGTAACCGGCATTGGTACCAAATCGATACGTTACCGATTACGGTCCTTATCTTTTTAAACCATCATTTAGCATAATATAATGTCGTTTGACTATTTAACGCATAATAAATAGTTTAGATTTGGTAAGCATTCCTGCTTAGCTCAGTTCACCCTCAGGGTTGCTAGTCAGGGTTGACTCCGACTTGTTCAGTGCTACCTTATTATTGGAAGTGTTAACTGCTGGGGTATAAATAGGACCCACCTGCTCCAGCAGCAGTCAGTCTTGTTCCAACCCTGACAACGCGAGGCTGCCAGTCACAGAGCTCCCGACCTTTGGATCTATCATCAGTTTAAAGCTAACATAACTGATTTATGAACTGAATTCATGCTGAACTTACAATAAGTTAGCCTACCTTATTTTAGACTAAGATCCAGGCCTAACTTTGGCAAGGACGCCATAGTAAATAAGACCCATAGCCCTTAGTTAAGAGTGCCTTAATACGGATTAAGAGGAAATAACTAAACCATAAACTGAACCCTTCCCGATTTAACCTTGAATAAAATCAAGTCAATTCAGCAAATTACATCCTGTGTGGTCTCCCTTCTATTGCTTGCCATTGCTCATGATATTTGTTGCTGTAAATTATGATCGGCTGTTTAGCTTACACACTGGAATTTCTCGACAAATCTGTTTAATTGGGAATTGCGGGAGGTTTACAATGGTGTCCAAAGTTTACATTCGAATTTAACCTTACACCCTGTTTATTATCTTGATTTGACAGCAGCTATCACTTGAAAATAAAAAAATAAAATAAAAGAGACCCAATTTGAGAAAAGAAAAAATATTAGCAAGAATAAATAGCGAAAATAGAAATAATAAGTTATAAATAAAATAGGCTAGCCTAATTTTTTATTTTTATTACGACCTTTGAATTCCGGCTATAGCCATGGTTAAAACTAGAAAAACTGCTTCTATTGGTGGTTTAATCAGAATTTCTGTATTCCGGAATAAGTTTAAATACTCAACTAGAGGTAGAATTATTATAGCAACCCCTCATTTAACAAATCTGAGAACTTTAATACTGCTTCTCAGACGTGGAAACGGTCCTTACTTGGGCAAGGGCGCATGCGGAAGCACATGCCGGTTGTTGCTCAACGAGTATTGATACGCGAGCAACCCGGGTGGCGTAGAGAAGCCAACTTACGAGCAGCTGCTCACATTGCAGCTCTCCTACTCACTCGCAGGTGGATTCCAATAATGAATTGGCCAGCTCATTCATGCAATAGATCAGTTAGTGTTTCACCAGATAGAGTCAGTAATAATTATAATTACGTTTCCTCACCGAAAACTTCCTCTCAGAACTTAAACGTAAGGTCTGTAAGTAGCCAATGTAATTCAGATCATGACTTGCCTCTACACGATAGGCTATCGCTCACTCACGTGACTTATGCAGTTACGCTCATGAGAACTGTCATTCATCTCGACAAATGGTTTCATCATCCCTCTTTCCTGAATTACCAGACATGCCTTCCAGTAATAATAGGTCACCAGATAAGGGCTCGTCCCGTACAGAGTGCATTCAATCACAACAAATAAATAATAGTCATGTTGAAGCATTGTGTGAGATAGTGGATAGTTTGCGAACAAGGCAACCTACAAATAAACATAATTATAATAGAAGCGACAGCACGCTTTTGTGGGAGGACGTGTGTGCCGCTAAGAAAAATGTGGCAAAATTTTCATACGAAGATGGAACGGATATATTTACATTTTTACTCCTAACCGATTTAGGAAAGTAGATAAAAATCTTCCCAATAGTGAATTAATAGCAGCTGCTACTAACAGATGTAGAGGGAGAGCAGCCAGATTTTTAGCTACAGGCGTAATTGCATTCAATCATTCAGAGTGGGCTTCTTTTAAATCAGCCTTGGTAGAAATATTTGGTGCTGGTGGTAAAGAAGTGACGAGGACAAATTTTCACTGGGTTTGCTGATAGGTTAGAAGTCAAGGTAGCTGAAATTTGGATGGTTCGGCCGTCTGTTAATGAGGTCGAGAGAGCACTTAAGGAGAGGTCACGGGATGAAGGGTTACATTGTACTTTCCAATCTGCAATGCCCGATGCATTACAAACTTATTTAGCCACAATTCTTCCTCGAACTTGAGAGGACACGATACATAAAACTTTAAAACGACAGACGGAGATTAACGAATAAGAAAAAGGTAGCCTGCAGCAAAACCCTACAAATAAATCAGGTGTTGTCGTTTCTCCTCTCGATAAGATGGCGATTGTAGCAGCAGCAGATCTCGCTAAAACTTTGCAGGAGCTGGAACGCAAAAATAAGGAAATTAAGAATATTAGGCTTTGTTATTCACATTTAACACAAACTTTTCACAGGCATTTTGGACGAAATAAATGCAGCCTACAAATTGTCATGCGACTCAGCAATCCTCATACTATTTGAGGATGGGATTGACTCGACTAACGTCCACTCTAAATTATCATGAGTTAGGATTAATAATCCAATTGTTTTGGAATTAATTGGCGAGGATAGGCTTATCGAATTTAGTAATATTTCCGACTGTTATCCGTCTCTTTAACGAGCATAACTCTCGTTTGCTTTCAGCAGGAGGACCGGTTTTAATTTCAAACAAGAATCGGGAGGAATGGAAATTGCACATCTCATTGCTAGCTTCAGTTATGGCATCTACAATATGTTTAAGTTTTTGGGATAGTAAGTCAAACCCAGTCATTATCACGGACGAAAAGTGAATGAAGTAACAGGCGAAGCCATGCTCCTTCGGCATTCTAAACAACAGGTCAAAGCGACATTTCACCAACTCCATCCAGTGGTGGAAATCAACACTACTGATCACTCGGACATGTTGGGTCACGTCTCATTGTCTGATGCAAGCTACACGTTGGAACGTGCGTTTGTAGACTATTTAGAACTAGCTATCCCCCCGGCGTAACATACGCCGGTCTAGCCAGTTTCCGAATACCTAAGCCAAATACTTTACCGGTCGGAATGAAATGAAAACGGCGCCAACAGCCTCCCCCTCTCTATCCCCCCCCCACATCCTCCTGACTCCCTCCCCCACATTCTCCCACTGCATGGTCAGATTGAGCCACCTCCCTGCTTACCCCTTTCCTCTTTCCCCCTTCTCGCTTGAACTTTAGTAACACTCACACACACATGCCCACATTTAATGAATTTGCTCAGTGCCACCCAAGCCTCTTATGTATATAGATATAACGCTAAATCATTACATCCAATTGGAAGATCGGCAAACGCCGTTTACAGCAGTTTACGCCGTTGTGTTCCTTTCCTTTACTTTGACATTGCATCCAAGACCTCACCTAATCTTTAAATTTGGGAATTAAAGCAAGCTTGCACTTCAACATTCCGGAGCTGGAGTTTCTTCAATGGAATCATCTACAGCTAAGGAATTATTACATGACTACAGAATAAAATGTAGCTAAGTTACAACACAGACACCTACCACTTTTGATAGCTATTGGTGGAACTAAGGTAAGGGTGGATAAAATGTTGATCACAGAACTAAGCAAATGTGGATTCTCTAAGAAACAGCAGTTTAGAATTGTTTCCGATGGTAGTTTTGGGAAAATCCATATTTGGTTAGGCTATGATTTTCAGTCAATGCAACCCGGTTTGGTTAGATTGAACTATTCAGATCAGATTTTGGAAATCGGTAATCTCAAATTTATGCTTTCTCCTTCCCCATTCGATGCTTGGGAAACGTATAATCAAAATAAAGAACTTATAAATTTCGAACAATACTAAGTATCATACAAGCATACTGCGATGATCAACATTTCGTCCAAAGTCGACACAATAGATAACCCACAGTCCCAATGGAATAATACGCCTCACGAGCATTATGAAGAAATTCCCGTATCGTTATTTAAGGACGTAGTTTGCCTAGCTACTCTGAAACTAAAATAAAGAGTTTCCTTACATATTGCATATCCCGAAATTCAGAGTAGCAGTTTTATTCCCCAATGCAATACTGAGTTATTGATTTGTCTAGCTAGATGTCTAGTTAAAAAGTCACCAACCGGCTTAATACCGATTATGGCTATTAACAAATCTAGTGAGGATGTGTACATGGCTTCAGGCATTCTTGGTCGTTACACTACTGCGGAAGTTGAGTATGATTGCAAGGATGACAAGGAAATACTCGTTAATGCTACTGTCATAGTAAATCCGCCAGAAACCACTCATACCTTGCCGAACATGTTTATCACTCGTATCTGCGTTGCAGAGCCCAGTGATATAGCCCAACACTATCTTAAAACTGGATCATGCTCTTCCAACTCGTCAAGGCCAGTCGAGATGGTGTCACGAGGTAACCCTCATTTAACATTTATCCGCACACGGAATTACCCTCCAGCGATGCTGCTGTGTAACAATGTTCAGCGGTTGCGTAGCAACTGGCTTCCCGCCAGTATCATTGTTGTAGTTGTTGTAAGCGACATGGCATTGTTTGAAGCATGTAGCTCGTTCTCATGTTCAGTGCACAATAAACCGTTGTTTAACATCTAATGGTTGTGCGGCTGAGTTATCCGGCATGTAGAACCCATACTTCTACAAATTGGCGACTCGAACGATGAACTCTGATACCCTGCGGAAGTTAGAAGAAAGCCGAGGAGATGGAAAATAACGACGATGGAGAGATCGCTTCTTTGAAAATGGCCGGCGATGAGTAACCACCCTGAGCAGATTCGGCAGGTAGCAGTGGGTAATCCGAACTACAGAAACAGACTCTCATGAAATTGATGCGAACATTTTATTATGAAGCAGCAAGAACATGTTAGTGACAGAAAGCGTTTATAGTGTGAGTATGGCGTGAAGAAATATGCAAAATTAGAACTAAAATTTACCGTGACATTGCAAATGAAGCCGTGCAATTTTGAAATTAGATATGCGGACAAACTTAAATCAAATGCATGCAAACGTAAATAGAACTGTGCAGAAATGTGGCATAGGGAATGCAATGTTTTGTGCGAAGCATTTGAATTTGAAATTTGTGTAGTCTAGGTAGATTTGTAACCGTTATTATCATTGCGTAGCCTGCGGCGTAACCAATGGCAACCAAATTCTCGCGTAGCGTAATCGAGCCACAAGTAAAAGCAGTAGAAACGTTGAATGGCCTGTGGCATTACCCATAGCAACCGAGTTCCCGCGTAACGTGCCTAGACGACCATTGTATTTCTGCAGGAGCTGCGTCCCTGGGCAAAGCCTCCAACCCAGATGGCGTATACAGCGATGCAACGGATCTAACATGGTGGCCTCCTATTGATCGTCGGTACACTGGCTACGGATTTAGATTTACATGACTGCACAACATTAAAGCATTGGGGAAGGGGGATGAACATGTTTGGATTAAGTGTCCGCATGAACGTTTGCAGGTTTTTGTGAAATTAGGAGTTTCAATTTATTAGCGAACGTAACGACGCCACGGGGACTATTTTCTTGCGCGCGTGTGTTCGAAATCAAGAGCAGTGTGTTTGTGAAACGGTCGGAGGAAGAACAATGGCAGCGTAACCACTACACGTATCACTCCGCCACGCTCATTCATGTCAGTGTAGCCTCGACCCCAGATAAGACTGTGCTTGGACGTATTGTAAAAAAACGAAACGGAGAGCAAGATTTACGTGATTGTGATTGACGAACGTCACGAACGTTAGCGAAAATAAAACGAACTCCAGTGGTTTTCAAAATACACATTTTCTGTAACAGAATTTTAGATAGTGTAATGGAAAAAGGGTGGTTTGCTATGAACTTAGGAATTGTTTGCAAGATTTGAAACTGGCTGTTATTAATGTTGAAACGAATTAGAGGAGCTGTGTGCGAATGCTAATTAAAAGAGGCTGTGTGGGGAAAAGATTTAACGTGGCTGTGTGCGAATGCTAATTAAAGGGGCTGTGTGCAGAAAAGACTTCAAAGTGGCTGTGTGGGTGTATTGGTGAAAGGGGTTGTGTGCGACAACGAATTGCAGTTGCTGTGTGCGAGTTCTAATTAAAGGTGCTGTTGTATTGAGCAGATTATTTTTAACTGTGTGCTGTGGGCGAAGAAGTTCAAAATAAGCTGTGTGCGTATTTGGCTTTCAGAATTTTGCATAAAGAATTTTGGTAATTTTTTTATGTTGAAGCTGTGTGCGTATTAAGTAATAGTGTTGTAAGTCGGGTTTAACAGGGCATTTGGTGCACAAAATTTTGCAACGAACTGTAAAAATGGCTAACCACGAGGAGCAGGTAATTGTTGATATTGATTATCAAAATAAAGAGTGGCCATGACACACTACCACCGTATGCTCCAGTTGGTGAGAATTTTTCAGGTTCAGGGATGGAAAATTCACTGGTATCGTTTAAGAATCCAGGAAATGTGTTACAAGTCAATGATTTTCAACGGCAAATGCAAAGCTTAGAGCATAAACTACAAATGCAACAAGACAGGTTTGAAAACAGGTTGAAAGAGCTGCAATCTTCAATTTCAGTGAAGATGCGAACACAACAGCAGGCATGGGAAGAGCGCATGGAAAGTTATTTTGGAAACTTAGAAGACGGAATTAAAGGCTTCGATGACAAGTTGGAAAATACTGCCAAGGGACTGAAAGCAAATCTGGTGCAGGAGTTGAGAAAATCACAAGATAGTGTAGCTCAACAAATTGCTCAGTTAACAGCGCTTCTTTCGCAAGGATGCACCTTGCAGGCACCGGCTGCGTCACCAGTAGCTACAGCGGAGTCGACACCAAAGTCAACGCCACCTCCTCCACGACGGCACAGGAGTGCATCACCCAGTGGGTCATCGGTGAAGATCAGCCAACAAGCAACAAAGAAGGTTAACAGTTTGCCAACGTCACCTACTGCTGCAGCAACAAACAAGGGGCCTGCGACCAAACCACCGGCGCAGAAGGCAACTTCACCATCCGCGACATCAGCAGTTTTGCAAACTCAAACTCCTATCTCAGCGAGTTCAACTGCACCGCAATCTTCGTGATCACCACATGTGTCACTGACAGATCTCACAGGGGCAATCGCTCAGGCAGTATCTCCATCAACTGTAACCACACCACCGTTGTTAGATGACACTGATCTATATACTTGGCTTGAGAAAATGGATGCGTATGTGTAGGAGAGGAAGCTCAGTGGGAAGAGGGTACAAATCCACATGGCGTCTCAACTGACTAGCAGATATAAAGAGTGGTGGACTACTGCTCGCAAACCCATGCACACCTGGGAGGAAGTTCGCAAAGGCTTCAAACAAGCTTTCATCCAAAAGCAACCAGACAGATTGATAATGGCAGAGATTAACTCCATGCGACAGCAGTTTGACCAGCTACCGAGAGAGTTTATAGCGGCACTCCTGGTAAAAAACGAGCAATTAGGAAGACCACTCGACGGCTTGGTTAGTTGGCGCGGTGCTCGATGGCCTGACGAGTACCGTACGGGACTTCATAGCCAGCGGCAAACCACAAACAACAGATGATTTATGGACCGCAATGGATGAACTACCAGAATGGCACAAGTTTCTCAAGACAAATGGAACTGTAACGAATGGTCAACAGACACATTCACAAATGCAGAGACAATCATTTGGTCAAAGCAATGTTCAACAAGTGCATTCTAGTGTTTTGAATTCCCGTGCAACTTCTCTCTTTGCAGGTCGACGAACTGGGCAAGACCAAGATACACACCTGCGTATGGCTTCCTCAAATTGCAATGTGTTGTCAAATGTGAATCCATTGTCAAATGTTAATTCTCAAGCTGTGGGTATTTCAGGCAGGGTGCTTAGCCGGGAAAGCAGTGTTCTAAATGCCGCTAGGATGTCTGGGGAACAGCAGGGATCAACACCACTTAGTAATGTGCAAACGGTTCAGACAGGGAATCTGACGAATGAAACTAGCCAAGTTCATAGTAGTCCAAGTAGCTCAGGTGAGGCATGGGCAACACAAAAAGAAACCTGAAGAAGAAACCTGAAGAAGCAAAAAAAAACCTGAAGAAGAGTGGCATTACAATCCGGGGAGGACTTGACTAACACCCGTTTACGCGAACTGCAGCAAACTATAAGAAAGTTTGGAGTCAGGAACGTTTGGACTGAGGATGGCAAAATCGTCTTTACCTCAGAACAAGAAAAGTATTACGTGACCAAAGCACCAACTTAATCATTCGATAGGTGCAATATAACCTACAATACACTTTCAACTACTGTGGTTCGTGTGTTTTCACACTTACTACCTTTTATTCCATTGTCTAAGTTTTGACAACGAACTTGTCGTTACATCACCCCCCCCCCCCGTTCAAACTTAGCAGTGGATCTTCCAACTGACAACAAGTGCTTGTATGATTGCTTTGATCTGTCTAATAATAATTTTGTTAACTCAGGTTCAGGGATAGATAATGAATTGGCAGAGTTTTTTGCTGACAGGGGTCAATATTATACTGCTGAAAACTTAAACTTACCAGCTGGAAATACTGCTAATTTTAATGATATTTTGTCACTTGTTTCTGTGAATGTAAGGAGTTGTCGTGCAAATTTTGATGAGCTACGGGTTATTTTGGAAAGGTTGAAACATAAATTTACTTTAATTGCATTGAGTGAATCCTGGTTAGACAATGGTGAGGAAGTGTTATATCCTCTAGATGGCTATGTTGCAGTCGGTAGAAATCGAGAAGAGTCTCCAACTGATCATGGAGGTGTAGTATTATACATAAACGAAAATTTAAATTTTAAAGTTCGTGATGATCTCGAACTAAATACTCCCACAATGTTTCACAATCACTTTTTGTTGAAATTATTAATCAACATGGTAGAAATGCTATTATTGGAGTAATATACCGTCTACCAGATGGCAATTCTGGCGTTTTTATTGAACGACATGAGAAGAAGGTTCAACAGGCGTCTAATGATAACAAGGAAATATTAATTGCAGGAGACTTTAATTACGACCTTTTAAAGTATCAAAATAATAATCAAGCTATCCTGTTTCTTGATACTGTTTTGTCTGGAGGACTATTTCCACTAATATCTTATTCAACCAGAATTACTCATCAATCTGCAACCTTACTTGATAATATTTTTACTAACAACATCTTTGTACAGATTGTTAAAGGTATAATTGTAGATACTGTATCAGATCATTTCATGACTTTTACTGTGATAAATCGTGGAAACAGAGTAAAGAGCAACACCGACAATAATGTTAACAAGCGATTTTTCAGCCAGAGAGCCAAAGATTTTTTTGCCAGGGAAATTGGTTCCCATGAGTGTACAACAACAAGTGAAAAGTATACGCACTTTCATAAGACAATTGAAACCTATTTTGAATCATGCTTTCCGAAAAGAACATACAAAGCAACTAACAATAAATCTCAACCTGTCAAAAAAACTAAGCTGTGGCTCACCCAAGGCATAATTTGTTCCAGTAAGACTAAGGCTAGGCTATATGATGTCTACTTGAAATCACCAACTGACGTTAATAAAGAAAAGTATTGTAAGTACAGAACTCTCCTAACAAAAGTAATTCGCACAGCGAAGAAGCTGCACAATCAATCTATTATTGACCAATGTAAAAATTATATTAAGGCCACATGGAAAGTCTTAAATAACCTTGCTGGGCGCAATAAAAAAACACGGCAAAATGTGGATGGATTGCATCATAGTGGAGATTTAATCACTATCCTGAAAAAATCACAAACATATTTAACAGCTACTGTTAATGTTGGACCTAGTCTGGCTTCTAACTTTGATAAAGATATGAAGCCTTCCACAAAAAACTGCCTTCGCTCCAGCACTCTATCTTCTTGAGGCCTAGTTCAGCAACAGAAATTGTCAATATTATGAAGACTATATCTGGTAATTCTGCACCTGGTATTGACGAGATTTCACCCAAACTTCTTGAACCTATACAGTCTTTACTAGCACAGCCTTTATTATTAACTCATCTTTTAAAGATGGCCATTTTCCTGAAGAGTTAAAAATAGCTAAAGTCACTCCAATTTACGAAGATGGTTCCCGTACTGATGTTAGTAATTATAGGCTGATTTCTGTGCTTCCATACTTCTCAAAAATCTTTGAACGTGTTATGTATAATAGACTAGTAACTTTTTTAGAAAAACACAAATTATTGGTTTGGCTTTCGGCATAAGCGCTCAACACAGCTTGCTCTCACAAGTCTGATTGATGCTGCTATCAAAGCTGTAGAAAATCAGGAATTTTTCATTGCTATTTTTTAGACCTCAAAAAAGCTTTCGACAGTATTGATCACAATATCTTATTAACCAAATTAGACTTCTATGGAACACGGGGTGTTGCACAT
>JAHWFP010011067.1:8652-19277 GCA_023313725.1 Lithobius niger | reverse complement strand
CTAGATTATTTATCCATTTATTTAACCTTTTATAATAAACTTTTGCCCCCAGAAACGCTGCCATTAGTTCAAAGTAATTAGACATCGGCATTCTACCGGACACGAATTTTAGTGTATATATGTTTGTTTTAGTTCTCCTCTAAAACCCGACTGAGACCTACCGAATGCTACTGCTAGCTTGTTCTACTATTAAAATCAAAAGATACTTAAAAAGATCTGTTCCAAAACAATCCGAAAGTCAAACTGTGCTTAAAAACTCCGAATCCTCCTTTTTCCTCCCCCCCCCCCCTCCAAAAACTAGTTGTGGTGTATAACACTGCAGTTTTCAGTTAAAGCTTGTAAAATTTAATAGTAATGCTTTATGCATTACCCAAGCCAAAGTACTAAGTTTTAACCAGAGCCTACTCACGTTGCAAACATGTAAATATTTATTCCATAGTTAATGTTTTAAACTAAAGGCCTATTTCCCAAAGTTCACTTGAGTAAAACTCAAACAGGCCTATCTTTACATGTCTTTACTCCTTCAAACGGCTCTGCTCCAAGTCCCTTTGTTCAACTCACTTTTCCTCCCACTTTCCATTGTTCCCCTGGCCCTCCACCTATCAGACCCCCGCAGCTCTCCTTGGCGTCCGCGCTTTGGTCGCGAGAATCCTCCTCGATAGCATAAAAAGTCCCCCTCAACCCAGAATCCTTAGCACAGCTCACAGATCTCTCAAGCTAGAAGGGTCACGCCAGTCGGGAGTGGAGACGCCATGTCCGTGGGATGCCATGCTGGGCAAAATGGCAGTGGTTCGTATGTTTGTAGTTAGCTTTTGAAAATTTAATTTAGGACCCCCCAAGTCTAAATTTATAGTTTAAACTTCTTTAACTTTAGCTTAGAGAAATTATGGTGGTGACGCCGTAAGCGGCATCTTAGGTTTTTTCACCCCATAATGTCAGAGTGGTTCTCTTACTAAAAACCAAATTTTTTCTTATTTGTTTTAAATGTAACTTTAATCCAAATAACTGACGGTTTGATCTTTGTGTGGGATTCATTGGTTATTCACTTCAGACGGACTTTATAAGTAGCCGAGGCTTTTATAATTTGAGGAGTTGACTTAGAAACAGCAACTCTGGGAGGTTTAAGGCTCTGTTCTATCACTTAGAAACAAAACTGTGAAACAGTTTATCTTTCATGCGTGTTTGAAACATACTGTTTGATAGACTGTAACCAGCCCGGGCTGTTCAGTCTTGCGGACGACTCAAACGAGCGTTCAGTATTGCTTTTTCTATTCGAAAAATTAATTGATTGTATTTCCAAAACACAAGTGTCGTTTTGTTGATCGTGTGAATTACTAAAATGTAAATTCAAACTTGTTGCTTTTAAATACTTTATTTCAAAAGCTTTCGTGCAAACTAAATGTAAAGTGTGCTTTTTATTCCCTGTTGTTAAAATAAAACCAGGAGTTTTAAACTTCAGTTCGCTTGCTAGTTGATTAATTGTTTAAGTGTAAAATAACTATGTAGCCCATCTTTAATTTTAGCTCTTGATAAACAGTTAAATTCCATCGCTGGTGGCAGTGAAATACCAGCAGTATTAAGGACCCCTTTAATTTAGGACCCGACGCTCCATCCCCCATGCTGGGACTGTAGCCCATGCTGTGCTTATGCCGTAAAAGTCGTAATAATCACCTCAACACGTTAAGCTGAATCTCCGTGTCAAACCTGGAAACCGGGGGCGTTACAAGCACCTCAGCCGTCGTAGCGTCCGCCGTTACAGCAGTTAGATGCCAACATTTTTGGCGGTGATAACAACTTCGATATCAACAGTTTTGGCCTATCTGATGCCGATGCTTTAGGGAAAAACCCAATGCTTTTGAAAAAAAAGGCTAAAATTGAAGATAACTGAAGTAAAGGATATCAATTGCAGATAAACTTTTTTTTATGTTGGGAGGAGTTATTTATCTTCATTCAAGATTGAAAAAAAACAACATTTTGTGTAAAATTTCAGTGTTATGGCTTAGTCAGCGAGTGTGTGTGAACTAAATATTTTTAGGATTGTAGCGGTGGCTGCTACGACAGCAGGTGCTTTAGCAGGGCCGACAATCGTGGTGATGTAGTTGCTACGGTCTTAGCTTAGTTTCGTGACCATTTGTTGACTTTTATATCAAGCATAGCACTTCCTACGATTTATTAAGAAATCGAGTATCTAAAGCATGGGCTAATCCTAATTTAAGGTTAGCTGAATCTGGTACTGGGCTGCCACCACGATGGGTAGTTACTTTGCAAGCTAAAGTGAGTTTAATTAATAACTAATTTCCATAATTAAGAATGAACTCTAACACTGTAATCAAAAGAATCGCAGAGGAGTCTCGTTGCGGTTTTAACTCTTGGTATTGATTTAATAAGTTAAATTCGTAACAGTTTACAAAAATGGCATTCATACATTTGTGGATCGGTCTTTACAATTAAAGTAATCAAGTCTACATCAGCGTCGCACTAATAGTAACACAATAAATTTCAAATAGAAAAGTTGCTGTTCACAAAACTAAGTTAACACCAGTGTCCACTTACTACATGGCAACCGCTTATAAGAACTCTGAACTTCAACAGTGTCGCACTTATTGCAGTCGATTTACAATAAAAAGAATTGTGGCTTTTTAAGTAAACATTCAAAGAACTCTTTTTCCAGCAGTCCAAATGAACCCTTGCCAAATGAGTAAAGAAAACTCTTGCTTCAGTACTTTTACTGTTCAAAGATTCAGTGATTAATTTTTAAAATAACCACCTAAGCTATAATAAAAGAAAAAGCCCAATTTTACCTGGGGGGAGGTCAAAATTGGTTTCTATTTCCTAAGGAAAATATACACTACCTGTAAATTTAATTGCATTCAGTTTCTGAGTGCTCGTTACCCTGGAGGATTTTAAACTCTCTAGATACGCCCAGCTCAGACACCCACCTGCGCACGCCCTCCATAAATAGAGCTACGGCGTCAGCCAGCCATCTACTTTTCCTCACGATATGTCAGCCATGATGGTGACTCAAGAGGGGAGGTTGGGTGGGTATTTACAGGTAGTGTATATTTCCTTAGGCAATAGAAACCAATTTTGATCTTCCCCCAGGTAAAATTGGGTTTTCTAATTGCCGGTTGGAAAATATCCACTACCTGTAAATTTAATTGCATTTACAGCAGACCTCGTCAATATAGGTGGCGGGCACCATCATGATGGGCCCCCAAGGGTGTGAGCTGGGTCCCCAGTGACAGAGTTGTGGTTGATTGGTTGCAGGCGCAACATTCTCTGGTCACGGCCGACTTTCTGCGCAAGGCAGTCGGAGTGGGGAGGGAACTTTCAATTGCCAAAGCGATTTGGTGAGGAAGTTCAGGCGAGTTTTCCAGATTCCACGACTTGATTGGTTTTCGGTTGATGGTTTAATGATTAGGCAGAATTATTGCAGTAGAAGTTCAACAGGATGTCAATGATTGTGGCCGTTAGGTTCTTGCCGTATAAGTACATTGGTGTTAAGGTTTATTGTTGAGAATTCAAGCTTCAGAGGGGTGAAGAAGCAGCAGACCATTGTGAATTCAGAATCAATTGATATAGATGCTCAGAAGCGAGAGAGGGTGTTCAAGGAACAGTACACCAGCTGTGGATGGGTGCTAGATTAGGAGCAGTCAAGTAGGTTGAGGGGATTGTGAGTTTCCGATGATGGATGAAGTGTGAGAAGGGCTTGAGTGATTGTGTGATGCGTGAAACGTTGCAGAGTTGGCGAAGGGTCCATGAAAAGTTGTTCCCCAGAGTCATTGAGATTGAAGCAGCAAGATCGGGAAGTGAACGTTAGTATGTGGGTGGACCAAAGGAAATCCTTGAAGGGCAGCATGTGAAAGGGGGCGAGTGCCGAGCACACTGTCATGAGTGTGAAGTTGTGAAGATAAGGATCAAGGCCGAGTTGAATGCAGAGTTGAAAATGTCGTTGAGGTCCAGTTTGACTCGGTGGAAGTGCGATGCTGCCAGACTATTGGGTGCAAGACCGTTAGTGGCAAGGAGTGATGTGAATTGATGATGAACCGCTGGTTGTGGTAGAAAATTCGGGTTGTAAATTGGCAAGGGCATCCAAGCAGATTTAGTGTTGGTTAAGGAGCCGTGTGGTTAGTCATGGTGACAAGGTGATTCGTCATGATTGACAGACTGAAGAGTCAACAAAAATATTGGATAAGTCGAATTCCCAAAGATTTGGAATGAACGAGACTTAACCAAAGGAATGTGAGGCGTAAGGCCGGGTGATTAAAAACATTAGCCGGTCGGAATTTCTCCAAGAGACCAGGTTGTGGAAGGTGAGCAAGAAACGGGAGTCTAGTTTAGCTTTGTTCATGATCAAGTTGGTTTAAGTGACGGGGGATTCGTGAAGAAAATTCAGCCTCATCATGATGCAGCAGGCGGTTGGTGATGAAGACGGATTTTTTCATGGGATTGAAAGAGTTGTGAGACGATGGCGGTCACAGTGGTGTGGTGTGATGTGATGGACTGGGGCACCGTGAAAGACCATCATGATTCGATTAGTGATGGTTAGCTATAGTGGCAATGCGTGCGTGTTGACGGATAATGAACGCGTAGGTCAACGAGAATGGAGTTCGGGGCGAACGTCGCCGACGGGATCTTGTGGGATGGAGACGTTGCGGAATTTCATACAAGACATGTGAGTGAACATTCATTCAGAAAGGGACGGCGATAAGAAGAAGACCTTCCTTCCATGAAATCGAGCCGAGGTGGTGAGAGAGAGGTGAGATGGAACGAAGTACGGGGCAATCATGTGAAGTCTAACGCAGTGGTTCCAAGGAACGAGGCAGAAGCAAGGTGTAGGTACAGGGTTGGCGTTGCATCGATATGTTGTGTGGTTAGTTCATAAGCTTCGAGGGCAGTGCCAGTTGGTTGTTGTCCCGGTGAAGATGGTTGATTGATAGAGAAGGCCGGGTTGCGGAAAGAGGGGTGGACGTCAACAGCACTCGGTTACCCCCGGCGGACGAACGATCGAGTCCGAACGGGCCCAAAGCAATGTGACTTCGGAGGACGGACGAGGGCCGGTGTATTCAGCATGGTTTGCTGTGGACAGCTTCGATGCTTGAACGAAATGCAACGAGTGGCGCAGAGAGCATGGTGGTTACCGGCGGAGGGCTCATAGATGACGATCAGGCCGGTGGCCATGAGCAGTAGGCGGACGACGAACGGCCGTGCGGGTAGCGATGGTCTTGAAGGTTGGCCGAGTGAATGGTAAAAGGGTGCACGAACGCAATGAGCTTGAGCGGTAGCAGGCTAGCGAACGATGAACGGAACCACGAACGAAGATGGGGTGGGCCTGAGTGGTGAAAAGCTGACGGATGCAGAACAGGACAGGTCAAGGACGTAAAGGGCTTGAATGGTGAGCAGGGTGCCACAGAACGCAAGGAAACGACGAACGTCAAGTTGGCTGGTTACGGGAGAAGAGGCATGTTGAAGATGAAAGTTGGCAAAGCAAAGCCGGCATGTGGTGACGAGTGGGTAGATTGGCTAACAATGAGTGATGCCGTGAGCTTCAATAAACGTGAAAGACGAGCAGAACGACGAACGATGCATGAGCTTCAAAGAACGGCCAGTGCTGGATGAGAACGACGAACGGCGTGGTTGAGCTTCAAAGATTCCCATGACGAACGTGAACGTGAACGAGAAGGAATGGCAGACAACAGGAACGAGTGGGTGTGACGGCAAGGCATGAACGGTGGCCGTACCAGTGACGGAAGCGTCTCAGCAGTAGATCATCAGGTTGGCCTGCAACTGCGAGTGGGTGCATGTTAATGAGAGGGCTGCGGGCGACGAACGGGCTGTGAGCAGCGAACGGCTTGAAAGACAGTCGGGCCCGAGCAGAGATTCTTCAGGCAAGGTGCGAGTGGTGAATCGATGAAGAGGAACAGTGACAGATCCGGTGAACGCATCATTAGCTTGGCTGTTGTGAACGGGACGTCTGGAATGATGAGAACCTGTGTTCAGCAGGTCGTCGAAGAGCGTGATGAGCGTGATGGGCTGGAAGGCCGAGAAGGGAGATGTCTTCCGGGAGAGGACTGCGTGGGCTGCATCCATTATGAGGTGAACGGGGCAGCCACAGTAGCCCCGATGTGTCGGAGGTGAGTGGTTAACAATCGGGTGAACGAACAAAGAAGGAAGTGTTTGACTTGTGGAAGTCATCATTTTTGTGGAGGTATACCGTCTTGAGGGGATGACCTGCAAAAGAAAGAACGAACGTACCTACACCTTGTACGGGTGAGCAACGGGCGAGAACGAACGGGAGTCTTGTTGGTGTAGTGGGCGAACGGGGAATGGTCTCCCGGTGACAATGTTGACGTAGCGACAGCATGTACGGCGGCGGCGGCAAACATCGAGCCCACGGTCGACGAACGGAGGTCTCCTGCCGGTTGATGAAACAGGATGGCGGCGATAGAGCAAGCGAACGACGGCTGCGAGAAGTGATTGTGAAAGCAGTAGCAGAGACAGCAGCATGGATGACGTTGATTGCAGGGCGAACGGTGCAGTAAACGGTAACGAACGATGGCACGAACGGCGGACACATCTTCTTAAACAAAAGAATCCTTTGTTGATAGAAGACCACAACGAACGAACGGGAACAACGAACGGAATACCTCTTCATGTAGTGGCTGGTCTTGTGAACGGGAACGACGAACGGAAGACCTCTTCATGTAGTGACAGGTCTTGCGAACGGGAACGACGAATGACGAACGGGAATGACGAACGACGAACGGAAGACCTCTTCATGTAATGGCGGGCCATGCGAACGGGAACGACGAACGACAGACTTCTTCTTGTAGGGGCAGGTCTTGCGGCAGTCAAAACGGTACAAGATGCATGAGGGATGAGTGACGGGAATCAGTTTCCGAGTGGCCGGAGGAGCAACGATGCAAGGAGCAACACAGCAGTGGCGAACGAGAACGAGCGGCAGTCTCCTTACGTAGCAGGTGAACGTCGAATGATGAACGCCGAACGACAACGAACAGGGGTTTTCCTTGTGTAGCAGGTGAACGGTTAATGCTTCACTTGCTTGGACCTTTTCACTGGACTGAGAACGACGAACGACGAACGGAAGACCTCTTCATGGAGTGGCGGGTTTTGCGAACGGGAACGACGAATGGCGAACTACGAACGGAAGGCCTCTTCATGTAGTGGCGGCCGCTGGGGCTTGCGTTGAGCTTGAAGACCGACGAACGATGTGGTGTTCACGGGCTGCGAACGGGAATGACGACCGATGACAAACTTTGTAAGGTCGGCAGATGGCAAGCGGGAGACGCACGGTGCGATAAGCTGCAAGGACCACTGAACGGCGACAGGAGCGGCGGGCGGTGCGATGAGCTTCAAAGACCGGCAAACGGGAACGACGAACGATACGATGGGCTTCAAAGATCAGCGAATGGCGAACGACGAACGAAAACCAAGATGGTGGGTAACGGAGCGAAGCAACCGTAATGGTTGCGTGGAGGAAAAGAGATGGCTGGCTGACGCCGTAGCTCTATTTATGAAGGGCCTGCACGCGCTGGACCCGCGCATGTGCAGGTGGGTGTCTGAGCTGGGCGTATCTAGAGAGTTTAAAATCCTCCAGGGTAACAAGCACTCAGGAACTGAATGCAATTAAATTTACAAGTAGTGGATATTTTCCAACCGGCAATTAGAAAGCTAGTTTTTTAGAAAGGGGACCGTTTAACCTGGAAAGGTGGACTGGTAGTCCTCTGCCTGTCCATTGTACTTTCTGCTCACTTAAGCGAGATCCCGTGAGCCTATGTAGACACATGCTGGTGTGTCGCCGCCAAGAGGGAAGGCGGCCACTAGCAGACTGTGTCTTTTAACTGTAACCACCTTATCCCTGATTTCAGCCTACTGGTGTAAATCCCCCGTGAGGTAGAAATGTTTGAAAATCGTTGGAATCAGGTTTCTTGGGCCCAGTAGCGAAGAAAACTTCAACATTAAAGTGTGGGAACGTATCCTTTATGGAAAAAAAGTACCTTCAATAGCGTTGATTTGAGTTACTAGCTAGCTAAGGACAGGGCTCTCATGTTAATTCTCATAGGGTATAAAGACATGTCTACAGCTCGTTAGGGAAATTTTACATATCTCAATTTTGGCACACAAGCAGATAGTAGTACGGGGAAAGGGCCTTTTTCTAAAATGGGAGTTGCACCTAGAGCATGTGGCTCTGAAATGGGCGTAAATGCAAAATTTTTGTTGTGACCATTGTTTGTATTGTCATCCAACAGTCTACTATAACATGCTTAAGTGTTACACACTCATTGTTGCATTGTTTCAGTGCTTAATTGTCGGTATACATTGTTGCTGCAAAGAGGCGAAAGTGTCGTTGTATTGTTGTCATGTAATGTTACTGTAATATGGGACTAGATAAAGGGCGTATGGCGTTATGCCATGGGTCTGCATCTAATAAACAGCTCACAAAAACAACAAATCCCATTAAGAGACTGGTAGTACTTCATTGCAAGAAGAATTGGAAACAAAACGCAGATCGTGAGCACAGGGTCCAATCAAGTAGAAAAAAAGTAATTTTTTAAAAAGTAGTATGTCTTAGTAATGTGCCGAGTTTGCTGGTTACACTAGACACGTGCTAGTGTGATGCTGCCGAGTAGTCGATCGGCCAAGTAGATGAGCTTAATTGTGATTGAGTGAACAATTCCAGTTTCATTGCCTGATTAACATTAATCTTGGGGGGAGCAACTGGAGGGGATGCACTGACTGAGTGAGCGAAGTGAACAAAAATCAGCGTTTGTTAGCGAGTGCACTCAAAAAAGGGATTGAATAAACTTCAGCATGTGAAGCATGGGCATACAATAAACCAAACCGTGTCAATTTGGCTGACGTAACAGCTAATTGGGCAATCGCAAATGTGAACATTATGAATGAGAAAAATTATAGACATAAAAGGTGAGGTGACCATTAGACTGTGTGATCCTTTGTACATTCACAGTCCTATGAAAATTCCAATATCCACCCAAAACCAAAACTGGTATAAGAGAAGCTGCCAAGTTTCCAAAAAGGGTTGGCCGTTGAAAGTAGTGATATCATTCAACCAGGGAAAGGCCGCCAAGGTTAATCCTATTAGCCAACTTAATCACACCTACTAATACTTTGGACGTTAAATGAAAACTTGAATATTGCTACCGCTAGTAGCAATATTCTAGTTTTAATTTAACTTTCGAACTATTAGTAGGTGTGATTAACTTGGCTAATAGGATTAACCTTGGCGGACTTTCCCTGGTTGAATCATATCACTACTTTCGATGGCCGATCCTTTTTGGAAACTTAGCGGCTTCTCTTATACCAGTTTTGGTCTTGGGTGGACATGGTTAACAGTGAGGATGTCAAATGCGGCTGCTCAGTGGGAAGGAAAAGACAAGGATCATTGGCAGTAGGGTTGGTCAGTTGGTGTGTATGATTGAAGTCCTCTCTCCAAAACTAAAACTATCAATTTCCCCATTTCTATTCAATATATTTCGACCAAAATTGGCCAGATAGTAGATAGCAACTTTTCCCAACTTTATACCAACTTTTATGCAATTCCGTGCAGAGTAAAAGTAAGGAGCCACACGTAAATTTGAAAACTGTTCACTTGTTGTTGTTGTTGTTCTTGTGTGACACGGTTTCAGAAAAAACTACTGCACCTACCAAAAATCTGAAACATGATCTTAGCCTGAAATTTCCCTGGGCTTCATCCTCAGAGAGACCACTTTTTCGATTTGTCGATCCATTCCGGAGTTTACTGGTCTCTCAACGATCATTTTGATTGTTTTACATTGTTTTAACCATTGCCACTCAGCAAACTCCAGATCCATTTTTCGTACACGTGTTATGCTAAAAAGTTGATTGTTGAAGGGCAAAATGAAAGAATCCGGGTTTCAACTGAACACGTATAGATTTAAACCAAACTAAGCTACATTGTTAATTTCGAGGCCTCCTGCCTCGAAATTGGCAGCTAGAAACGATAGAATGGCGTATTTATTTCGCAAATGGAGGCTTTCAGTGCTGAGCTGAATTGTTTCAAAGTGGCCAGCAGCAATGCATGCATAAACAATTCATGCATAAACCATTGTACCACGACGCCAGAGCCGTACAAAAGGTATACGGATTGCTAACAAAAACGTCAAGTGTGCCGTATAAAAGGGGGTTGTATGATTGAAGTTTCACTTTACTTGTTAAAATGTACAGTTTGATATCAACAGCTGTATCTTGGTAACCAGTAGACCAATTTCGATTTTCTAAGATAATTTTGTAAGCCACAAATAAGATCCTATGACACATTAACAGAGCTTTGGCAGGTTAGGGGGTACAGCTCAAAAAATGTAAATTTAAAGTGATTTTCAATAGGTATTATCACATTTGAATTAAAATAACAGCCAAGTTAGCTAATAAAAAACATTAAGCCCTATCGTACGAATTGTTCCAAATTTCGTTCCCTTTCAACAATTCCTAACAATGTTAAACAGATGGTACCGTTGCCGTATTATTACAAGACGAATTATTACTGCACATCATACAATATAGTATACTGGCTGTGGTGTTAACCCTTTGAGTGCTAAACCCGAGAAAATCTCGGGCCAAACACA